>CM026276.1:1561565-1773410 GCA_014851415.1 Cnaphalocrocis medinalis | reverse complement strand
CCTAAAAGACCTACTAATTAATGGCCGGTCCTTTTGGAAGGCGTGCGTGGGGATACAGATCCAACACGTAGAGGCCCCTTTGAGACACATTAATGAAAGTGGGGATGTGTACACCTAGCGGGTACTGTCTCTGCTATTATTATTATTATGATGTCTCCTAAAATAGGGTACCTTTCGAGTAAATTAATCAGTCAAGGTTAGTTTAACACGTACAATACAAATGAATTCACAAGTCGTTGTTTTTTTCATTACGTTGTTGACCTATAATGCGTCTAAAAGAGGTTTTATTCATGGTACAGACCGCCACACATCAGGTTACCACAACCTGTCAAATTTCCTCAATTGATTTTCAACTTAATGCGTTTGACAGTAAGATGGCAATCCATTGAAGAAATTTCACAGTTTTATTTACATTGATGTGTAGCTGCACGTACCTATTAAGAGGACTTCGGCATTAAAACGATAAAAATTAAAGGTATATAGTCTGCGGCAAGAAAGTGTAGTTATGACCTTGAGTGCGCAGAAACCAATTTTAATAGAAAGTCTTCTTTTTTACAAGTGCGCAAAATAACGGTCATCGCGATTCTTTCGTGCCGCCAGCTAATACAATTCGTGCCTCTGGTTTCGTCGCTTTTTGCGTGGGTATATTCATTGCGATGTGCTGCGACGTACGCCATGATGTAAATTATCCCTAGGTTACAAAGTAAACTTTGCGACTACTCGTGTTCCATTACAGTTAAAACATTCAACATACCAAATGTGGCTTACATTTAATTACAGCCAATCAACGTAACGCGGCACTCGCCACATTTGCCTTTCAACTTTAAAAACTTCATTCATACCGAAAATTTAAATATGAAACAACTAATTCAAAATTTCGTCGTTACCCGTTTTTATGGTTGGAATTCGCATTTCGTCGGAATTGCAGCTCCACTGCAATCAAAGCAGAGCTTGTAACTAAATGCAAGCTGAAATTACTGTTAATAAAGCGGACTATTAAAAGTTGGTTGTAAAATTGTAATTGTTTCATTTGCGCGACATTAACGAAGGAATAGTGGGTATAATAACCTGAATATAATAACTATGGAATAACACAGTATTCGGACCAGTGATAACGTTTTGAGAGGCGTCGCTTGATGTATGAAAAGTTTAGTTCCAAATCTATTGGTAGAAACCAATAGATGGCGTTGGGTATAGAAAATATCGCGCAAGAAATTTTAGTTCGATTTTTTTGAATGTTAAGAGGACCAACGAGCAAGCGGGATTACCCTTCTAAACAATTAATAGGTAACCAAATAAGTATTTGCTATTAATTTGAGAATTACTATATTTTTCTTCTGTAGTTTTGTTAAAGCTGTCGACCATTAATACCCCGAGTAATACTACAAGTACATACTTAACTATGGATTTTGCAAATCTACAAGTATGTTTGTATGGAAGACGCATTCTTATCCACTGATCTACAATCGGTCTGATACTGACCGAAAGTCGGCCCTAGCTGACATTAATATTGAAGAGTTCGTTGACCCTGTGCTCAAATATATCCTATCGTGTCACTCCACTCGTCAGTCCTTGCCATTCACTCCGAAACAAGCTGTAAGCGCGCATGCATTGTGCTATTTAGCTCGCGACGAAGGCAGCCGACGATCAGTGTTTTCAGGGTTCCAAATTATTTTATTCTCTTGTGTTCTACAAAACGATTGTAACTCACAACTCGAGACCAATTTATAATGTGAACAATATACATTTCATACATTTCACACTGTAGATACAAAGCTGAAGAGAATCCCGAAGGATTTGCCTTATATTTCACAGACAAAATGCCCTCCAAAATCGTCATGCCTCGCAGTGTTGCCAACTGAGTCTTATGAAAAGTAACTTAAAGTAACTATTAACGACAAGGAGGGTACCGTATCTAATTATTAATTCATCATCATCAGCCTGTTGCAGTCCACCGATGGACATACGCCTCTCCTAACATTTGTCACTTCGATCGATTTTTCGCTACTCGCATCCAGCTCTAGCCAGCCATCTGAGTAGATTGTCACTCCATCATGAAATGAAATGAAATGAAAATAGTTTATTAAAAGGTCCATACAAAACACTTATAAATGACAATATGTTTACCACTGGTTCGGAACGTAGTTTTCTGCCGAGAAGACACCAGCAAGAAACTCAGCAGTTATTCTTTAAAAAAAAAAGTTTAACAAAATGTCACAATTAATAAAATAAAATAAAAATACTTACCATTTACATTTTTGTGTTACTGCCAAAATTTTTGTCATTCAGAAAATCGTCTGTTACCCTTTTTCATTAAACAGTATTTAAATTTAAGAGTGGGTAAGTCAATAATATTCTGAGGTAACTTATTATAACATTTTTATGCTCAAACCTACAAATTAATTAGGTACCGACTTTATTGAGCCTGATAGTTGGAACATGCATTTCGAACTCCGCCCTCGGAAAACAAGGTCATATCCACCGAACTACCATCGTTCTAAAGACACTATCCAATAAACAAACTCTCATACCACCTAAAAGAAACAAAAGACATCTCCTGGCAACGCCAAACTTACCTCATACGTTTCATTTCTAGTAAAATATGTCTTTGGGACGGCTGCGAATACTTTGAAATAGTCGTAAAAAATAATATATTGTTATCACGCGATATAAATTCGATTATCGGTTACGTGGATGGCCCCGTTCGACACGCCGCTTCGTTTTCTCGCCCGTAATAGGCCTTAAGGGTGCCAATATTTTTGATGGCAGCAGAAGGGGTAGCTGATTGGTATCCAGTCGAATGAGATATGATTATGATATTTCGTTTTTGTTTTCACGGGTTACTGGTTTTAGTCGTATATTTCTTTGAACGTCGCTTTCAGGTATTAGAAAGAGAAAATAGTCGTATTTTTGTGTAAGGTGGCAGACGAGTACACGGATCACCTGATGGTAAGCAATTGCTCGGCCTAATTTATTGTTACCCTCACTTACTTGACGAAATAGCGTAGGCGCTACTTTACGCCAGACTTCTGTGAGGCCGTGGTATCACTCCAGTCGAGCCGGCCCATTCATGGCTAAGCGTGGCTCTCCCACGGTAAACCAGGGTAAGTTTATGTGACTGTCACATAAAAACATGAGTTTTTAAAAAGCGAGGCTTGGCATTGATCGCGAGTGTGTAATACCTACCATAATGTTTTAATCTTTGCATTTACTTAGTAGTACAGCAAAAATAACTATTAATCACCGCGTAGATACGTCTCAGTTCAACGGTGATTGCACAAGGTACAGAAATGAAACGGTAAATAAAAAAAAATCCAAAGGCATACTATAGAGTGACACTGTTTTTAAATTTGAAAATGTGTGTTTCATGTAAGTTTGTTGTATGCAGGCAGAGACTTTTATTTATTAAAAAAATATTTAAGTGTACACTATCCAATTAAAAATTCTTTAATTTCATTTTAGTATTATAAAAACAACTACACTTCTCGTACCTACTCAATCTAAAATCCCGTAACATATTTCCTATTAGAGTAATCTTGAAAACACTCGCAAAAATAACTATTTCATTTAAACGCGAGTCGCTAAAGCGAGTATTTATGAGTGTTCGCCTGATCTCGGAGTTAAATAGTAAAGTGCTCAGTTTAAAGACTGGAGAATATTATAAATCTTCCGCGCTCCACTACGTGATGGCTCTTGCGTTCCGGGATAATTATTTGTTGTCAGACTGCGAAAGTGAATTATTTACGCTGGAGCAGTTGCCGGGTACAGAAATAGTTGTTTGTAAGTTTTGAGGGAGAGCCACGCTTCGGCATGAGGCCCATTCATGCCGAAGCGTGCTCGACCGAGGTGATAACTAAAAACGATGGAAACGGTGGAACACCTACCTAAAACGGGCGGCGGCACTGAGATGAAGAAGACTTATCAGGACGAACAGGAAAAGGCACTTTACGTACTTTTAGACTCACTTCAATATACTGCCAGACAACACTCTCACGGAAATTACAAATCGGTACTGATCAATAAAAACATGAATATCAAAAATGAACATTCTAGAAGAACACATTCAAAGTATAAAATACTAGTGACCCGCCCTCACTTCGTTTCGGATACAATAGTTCCACTGTCTGCCTGTAGTTGACGCTGGGCATTGATTCCATCGCGCTAGTGTTTCATCTTTTCGGTTTTTATATAAGGTCTGTCGATTTCTATAGAATTTATCCCTTTATAAATAATATATAGAAAATACTTCGTAAAAAACCACAAACATTATGAAAACAGGTCTGTCGCCAGCAATAGCCTCACAAAAGAACGAGTGAAGCAGCGCCAGCGCCTTCGCCGAGTGAGTGACGATACCGGAGCCCAAATCGGGGGAAAGGGGATTAAGGTTTCGCAGCGCCTTTGCAAATCCACTGGTTTTGCAGGTGTCTACGAACTATGGGCACACAAATCTATAATAAGCTCCCAAAGCGACTAAAGGATCTTACCATAAAAAGATTTAAATTTGAACTGTTCCGCCTACTTGTGGATAAATGCTACTACTCTGTGACTGAATACCTGTCAAATAAAATTTTATAACTCTTGAAGGAAACTAGAAATTTGTTGCCAATAATATTAATGTTTTAATCAAATTGAATTGTTTATTGTACTGTATTCTGTAATTTGTTAAGTATGTTGAGCTCTTTTAACATTCATAAGACCTACCCTGTACCGTATTTATGCAAATAAACATTCATTTCATTTTGCTGCAACCGCTTACTACCAGGTGATCCGTATTCTCGTCTCCCAGCTACCGCATGAACAAAAAACCTAAATAGCTAGAATAGGTGCTAAAAATACTTATACTCACAAGAAATTCTCTCCGACAGGGGCCTATCATGTTTTCTTCCCCTCGAAAAACATTTTTTATCGCACACTTCGCCACCCGCGGCGAAGAAAATGCGTGTATATGACTGAAATTATTGATGGAATATTAAATTAATTTAAGCCATTATTATTTTAATTATTTGGTACAAAAAGTAGGTTGATGATGTAAAAGTATTATCTTTATTATTTTTCTCTTGTATTCTCGAAGCTCGGAACAGAGCGTGACATAACATTTGACATATAATTACGGCCAAAAGCCCGAAGGCCCGTTGTACGAATTAATGAACGGCCGCTTCGCAGTTTGTGTTAATTAATATGCTAGTTTAGGATTAATTTGTGAGCTATATTTTCCTGGTACAGATAACGTTATTTGAGAATGCGTGTATATGACTGAAATTATTGATGGAATATTAAATTAATTTAAGCCATTATTATTTTAATTATTTGGTACAAAAAGTAGGTTGATGATGTAAAAGTATTATCTTTATTATTTTTCTCTTGTATTCTCGAAGCTCGGAACAGAGCGTGACATAACATTTGACATATAATTACGGCCAAAAGCCCGAAGGCCCGTTGTACGAATTAATGAACGGCCGCTTCGCAGTTTGTGTTAATTAATATGCTAGTTTAGGATTAATTTGTGAGCTATATTTTCCTGGTACAGATAACGTTATTTGAGAATGCGTGTATATGACTGAAATTATTGATGGAATATTAAATTAATTTAAGCCATTATTATTTTAATTATTTGGTACAAAAAGTAGGTTGATGATGTAAAAGTATTATCTTTATTATTTTTCTCTTGTATTCTCGAAGCTCGGAACAGAGCGTGACATAACATTTGACATATAATTACGGCCAAAAGCCCGAAGGCCCGTTGTACGAATTAATGAACGGCCGCTTCGCAGTTTGTGTTAATTAATATGCTAGTTTAGGATTAATTTGTGAGCTATATTTTCCTGGTACAGATAACGTTATTTGAGAATGCGTGTATATGACTGAAATTATTGATGGAATATTAAATTAATTTAAGCCATTATTATTTTAATTATTTGGTACAAAAAGTAGGTTGATGATGTAAAAGTATTATCTTTATTATTTTTCTCTTGTATTCTCGAAGCTCGGAACAGAGCGTGACATAACATTTGACATATAATTACGGCCAAAAGCCCGAAGGCCCCGTTGTACGAATTAATGAACGGCCGCTTCGCAGTTTGTGTTAATTAATATGCTAGTTTAGGATTAATTTGTGAGCTATATTTTCCTGGTACAGATAACGTTTATTTGAGAATGCGTGTATATGACTGAAATTATTGATGGAATATTAAATTAATTTAAGCCATTATTATTTTAATTATTATATTAATGTCAGTATTTCCAGACGGCTATGCTTATTTTATCTATTTATTCCCTCACTTACAGCTATCTTTAAGGTGTGTTAGGTTTCTTCAAGAGAAGACATACTCAATTATGTTTTAGCGTGCTCTCTGATTTCGCAGATATTCAAGGGCGACAGTGATTATATCCTACCAGGTGACCCGCTTGCTCGTTTGCCGCCTCTAGTATATAAATAAAAGTATCCTGGAGAGTAATATTTTTAACATGAACTGAACATCTATAGCTACGGTAAGCATGTCTGTAAGTTTTCCTATTTCTTATATTGATTATTAAAAAGATACGAACTTTTTAATACGTAAAAATCGGGGCCTGATTTTCCTCTATGTTCTAACCTTCAAAAAACAAATTTGACTGCATTATTAAAAAAAAAACTAAACGAAAACACACTTATTTTAATTACTTGGTAAAAAAGTACTTCAATCCACCGATAGGTACAGCTCGTCAAATTAGCTGAAGAGACAGCACCAATGGTAAGCCAACTATTACACCTATTGTATGCACCCTTTAACGCCTACCTACATTACTTTATTGCTCAGTCATCGTTTTCGATCCATAGCCTTACATCTCATAACATTTCATCCTCAGTCTGACTGCATCGTTCCTACACGGCCGCCTCAACCCAAATTAATAATTTCTTTTTTTTTAAAACCTAAGCTCAATCCAACGTATAAAACAGATCGTCGCCGCCCATAGACATCCATTTTGATGATAAAAAAAATATTATCTATATTATTTTTCTCTTGTATTTCTCGAAGCTCGGAACAGAGCGTGACATAACATTTGACATATAATTACGGCCAAAAGCCCGAAGGCCCCGTTGTACGAATTAATGAACGGCCGCTTCGCAGTTTGTGTTAATTAATATGCTAGTTTAGGATTAATTTGTGAGCTATATTTTCCTGGTACAGATAACGTTTATTTGAAATGCGTGTATATGACTGAAATTATTGATGGAATATTAAATTAATTTAAGCCATTATTATTTTAATTATTATATTAATGTCAGTATTTCCTGACGGCTATGCTTATTTTATTTATTTATTCCCTCACTTACAGCTATCTTTAAAGTGTGTTAGGTTTCTTCAAGAGAAGACATACTCAATTATGTTTTAGCGTGCTCTCTGATTTCGCAGATATTCAAGGGCGACAGTGATTATATCCTACCAGGTGACCCGCTTGCTCGTTTGCCGCCTATAGTTTTTTTATGTGATAGCAGACGAGCAGGCGGATCACCTGAGGGTAAGCAATTACCGCAGCCTATGGACACCTGCAACACCAGTGGAGTCACCAGTGCGTTGACAACCTTTTATCTCCTTCCCCGGGTGGACCTCCGGTACTTTCACTCACTCGACGAAACATAGCACAGGGGCTGCTTCACGCCGGTTTTCTGTGCGGCAGTGGTATCACTCCGGTCGAGCCGGCCCATTCATGCCGAAGCGTGACTTTCCCACTATTAACATAAACTAATAGTAATAAAAACCACTCCGAAACTAACATGATTATCCGCCATCGCCAACAAAGACGCGGTAATTAGTTAACTCTCAAATTGTTCCCAGAATGTCTGGGAGTTTTGAAGCTTGCTTCTTAGCTAACTAACGCTACCTGAAGCTGACGGGAGCTAAGACTTAGCTGTTAGCTGTCGTTTAGCCTCGTTTTCTTTACTCAGTCTGGCGACAAACTCGAGATTCCAAACAACTTAATAAAAGGACTAGCTAGAGTATCGCAATCTAAGCTTTTTCATGTGTTCTGCAGATATTGCAGATAAGAGTATTCTAAGGCGATGAATTTCAAATGCAAAATCTAACAGTTTATTCATTGTAGTGTCGTTACCTTTATAGCAAAATCCGCTAGATGACATTTATCTATCTATGCGTACTTTTCTATAAACAGATTAACAGACCTATTTGGACAGAAGTCATGAAAATCTCTAGTCTATTATCGATTTTAACGGCATGTTCGAAATTCAAAATATCTATGAGTGTAAAACTGATAATGACGCGCAGGTGGAATCACTTCATCAAACTCTTTTAGTATGGAATTGAGTGTCAAGAGATTCGAATCAATTCGATCAATTCGATAATCGAAGCTGAATCACTAGATACCTAATTGGTGATCCGATCCGACCATAACCACTACATACTACAAGACATAATTGAAAATTCATAACTAATTTCACGTTTAGATCCAGAAAACTGATTGGCAAGGTTAAATCATTAGGCAGGATAAGATAAGACACGAAAAGCTAATAACATTCAGACCACTTTGTGAATCTAATCAGAATAACTACGTAGCCCGCAAAACACTCAAGACAGGACACTAGACTTGCGCACAATATTTCACTTCAATGAAAAGAGTGATTTAGTTCATTAGCGAATTTTTTATCGCATATTCATTAATATGATGTTTATATCGACACATACCTAATATTATGATTTTTGTCGTGGTAAGCGATTGTTGCAACACCATCATCATCATTTCAGCCAACAGACGTCCACAGCTGGACATAGGCCTCCCCCAAAGTTCTCCACACAGATCGGTCCTGTGCCACCCGCATCCAATGGACTCCCGCTGCTGCAACACCAGTAGAGTCGTAAGTCGAGCGCTGCCAACTCCATTTCCCCCCAAATTGGACCTCCAGTACTCTCACTCACTCGACGAAACAAAGCACAGCCGCTGCTTCATGTCGGTCTTTTGTGAGGCCGTGGTATCACTCCAGTTGAGCCGGCCATGCCGAAGCGTGGCTCTCCTACGGTTAAAATATACATGCAGATGATCGATATCTAATCAATACCTACTCAACATTTATATCAAATTTAAATTTACATCATAAAAACAAATAACATGCATAATCGAGCAGTGATATGTATTTTATGCTACGTGACTTAACAAATCAAGTTCACTTAACGCAAGTGAACTGGTACCGAGTTACTTATTAACTACACAAGTTTCCTTGGCACAGGAAAGGCCCAAGCCCTACTGAAAGAGGCCGTCAGTTACTCGATAGATAGGTTTACGGATCAGCGGCCGATCGAGATAAACGTTATAGGCTGGATAAGGTATTGTTCTAGCCGGAATGATTCTCAGTAATCTGAGCTATCAGTGACGTCGTTAAGTGCTCGGGGAGATTTGTTCTGTCTTGTTAGTTATGCTTCGGCTGGCTAATGGGGGTCGATGTTATACTCGTACTAGTTGTTTGGACGCGGTTTTGAAAATATACTTTTTCACCATGAAGACCACGTGTTGGTAACCGTAGTACAGGACGACCTCAGGCCACAAGACGGCTGGCTGGAGCTGGAAGCAAGTAGCCCAAGATCAATCAAAGTGGCGAGCATTTGGAGAGGCCGCCCAAAAACGAAGGGGTGTTATAAGTTTGACGTGTTTTTGTTTGTGTGTGTCCTTCCATAGCATTGTAGCTCTCAAACAGATGAACCTTTTTGGATTTTGCTTTTATTGTTTGAATGTTATAATATTCGGGTTCTTAGCTAAATTATTATGGCCGCCATGACAAAATGATGAATTTCATATTTCACTTGATTTCCATACGTCATCATCATTTCAGCCTATAGACGTCCACTGCTGGACATAGGCCTCCCCCAAAGTTCTCCACATAGATCGGTCCTGTGCCACCCGCATCCAATGGGCTCCCGCGACCTTCACCAGATCGTCGGTCCACCTGGTGGGAGGCCTGCCACGGCTGCGGCCTCCTGCACGTGGCCTCCACTAAAGGACCTTTTCACCCCAACCCCACTTCAGCCACGCAATTCTTGATTCCCATAATATAGGTATCAAATTAAAGGGCTTGCGTAGATTGCGTACATTATATTTATCAAAACCTGGATCATTAGCCAAGCGCATCCCGGGCCGGAGCCCGGAAAGCAACAAGATGTTCACGATTTCATCAAGTATTTGAAAGTCTGACCCCCAACATATTGGTCCGCAATACTTGTCAAGCAAACAATGAACAAGTCCACATTATGCAGTAATTGTGCAGGAACTAAACCATCGAACCAGGCATACAGCGCAACTCTGCAGAATATTCGAGCGCTCTCGCAACTCCTTCTGACCGTAGTCCTTTGATGAATTGAAAACAAGTTTCTGGGGTGACCCAAGTTGAGGGATATAGCGTTGTTATATTGTTCCGGGTACATGGTACGGAAAATCCAAGAAAACGCCAAAAGTCGCAAAAATAGAATGAATTTGATTGACGAATAACAAATTACAAAACTAAAAACTTCGTCACTCTAAAACTTCTTTAATTAAAAGGCAGCATCACAAAATATATACCTATTTGAATTGTTTCCTTTACCGTGTAATGATGTATGTTTTGTTGGCTATCCTTAAATAAATATATAACCTTCCGAAATAGTTCGCAGGTAATTCACTTGATCACTAGTTCGCAAGAGATTAATATACTTCTTACTGCTTTTCTTCGACTAGGGCTTCTCGATCTTTCTCCAACCTTTGATAATTTCCATTACCACTGCGTCGGTTCGGTCGACTGTGCGTATGTGACGTAGTACGGAAGAATAAAGACCTTATCCAAAAGACAGATAAGCTCTAATTCCGCTTGCAGGGGGTCCCGCGCTCCCAATCTCCCTTTCCATTGTGTCTACAGTCTTTTAGTTTTGTTTGACGTTTGCTCTCCCCATATACGGTGGTCCTCATAGCTTGCACCATCCCAAATCACGATACTACGACGTTTCAGTTTAGAAGTTTCGAGTGGCCTCTTGTTAGCCTCCTTTGAATGTATAAATTAAAGAAGGAAACCTTTTAACAAGTTTCTTTTGCCTTCTGATTATTTTTATTTATTTCAGTCCAGGAAAGTGCCACGAAAACGACGTCAACTCACTGTAATCGTTTGACAAACTTGTCACTGTAGTCCCAAGTTTTTTGGCTTCAGAAGTCGTAATGCTGATTTCTTGAAGAACTTCTTCATAAACATTGGCTTTTATTTGGCAATAGCTATGAGCGTAACTTTAAGCTAAAGTGTGGAGGGGCTTTAGGGAAAATTATCAAACTGAGCAGTGAAGTTTCATAGAGTGTTAGTATTACTAGCGCTAAGTCGTATTGGTAAATGGTTTAACAAGCCAAAACGCACCCATGGTAATAGTTGGACATAATTCGCACCTTCAGTAAGATTTAATTTGCAGATTCAATAGTGCTTATGGCAATAAACTTAACGTCCAAACTTAACAGCCATCAGCGGAACGCTAATGTTACACCGTAGGATGATGCTCAAAACATCTGCCACAGATGTAAAGGCCTAGGTTTGTAGTATTTATATACTGTGTTTTGCTTGGCACAATCTGGAGAAAAACTATGATTAGTGTCGTCGTTAGTTCGTTTAGTTTTTTTTTAATAGTGTGTTAGTGTCGGGATGTTAGTTTGCAAACTGATGAAACGGGCGAAAGATCATCAAGGATACTAAGTGAAATGAATGTCCCTGAATTTTCTAGCATTGTGGTACTCAGATTAAAGCGTTGGCACCATTGAAAGTTCCAAATCTACTTTTCCTTTTCATTTACATCACAAGCAATATGGATGTTGGCCCTACTAGTAAGTGGCGAGTCACGGTCTGCCCATTATATTCTTGATTTTATCATTGATCGGGCAGGTGCCCTAGTCCTTCGATAATCTCGAGCATCTAGTCCACAAGCACCCAACCTAATGAACCAGTTTCTATCTTTTCCACTCTATCCAATAGTCCTGCAACAACCGTGGACTGTCCTTGGCTACTCTCCATTGTGTATACAGAGATAGTCGCGGGTTGGTATCGCATCACATTTAGACTAACTTGTTTATTGAACGGGCCTCCACGTGTTGGCTTCGGCCCCACGTATGCCTTCCAAAAGTCCGGGACATAATTGCCAGTGGTTATCTCATACATTGACCTGAATCCGAACTAAGTAGCTTAAGTATTAGCGTTACATATGAGACGAGGGAGAGCCACGCTTCGTTATGAACGGGTCGGCTTCATTGAAGTGATACCACGGCCTCACAGAAGACCGGCGTGAAGCAGCGCCTGCGCTTTGTTTCCATGAGTGAGTTAGGGTACCGGAGGCACAATTGGGGGGAAAGGGGGTTAAAGGTTGGCAGCGCACTTGTGACTCTGCTGGTGTTGCAGATGTCTATGAGCGGCGGCAATCGCCATCAGGTGATCCGTTTGCTCGCTTCCATCATCGCTGCCATCTGTCACATAAAAAAATATGTTTTAATTTTCGAACTATAGCTCGGGTTTGTGTAGTCCAATCCGCATTAGGCAAGCGTGGTGATTAATCCAAATCCCATCATAGTAGCGTTGACTTGATTTCTATGATGGAGGCCTTTGCCCTGCAGTCGGACAGCATATAGGTTGATTCTTTTTTAATCAATTCCAATTTGTCACCATCACTATTCAGAAGGTAGCCAACCGCTATCGGATACGTCTCCAATGAGTCTCAAGTTACCACAACGCTTAAAAAGGCAACAATGTGGGACTATTTTTTAACCCGAAAATGCCTTTATTTCAGGTACGGCCAGGGTTTACTATAAATCTAACCCTCTTAAAGTTGCCGAGCCATAAAGTGTAGTGGGCCGGTCCCTCCACCGTATCTAGATTGCTTTTATCGAATATTGCCTATCCAGTTATGTTTATTTATTTATATTTTTGTTATATTGGGTGAGCGTGGGCTGTGTACTAAGGTTAATAGGGTATAATTCAACTTGTGAGTTGTAGGGCAAGTTCGGCGTATTTTTGTTTGTTGCTTATAACACGAGGGCTGATATAAGTGGACAGCTCTTGGTGCAGAGTTGCGTGAATTTAGAGATAAAACTACGAATAGAATAGAAAACATTTTATGTCCATCATCTATAGCTATCTTCTATATACAAAAAGGCCACATTATACATGTCAAGATTTATTTTATGTGGTAGCAGGCAGGCGAGAAGAAGAAGGAGGTAAGCGATTGTCGCTGCCCATGGAAACCTGCAACACCAGTAGATTCACAAGTGCCGTGCAAACGATCAACCCCCTTTCCCCCAATTGGGCCTCCGGTACCCTCACTCATTCAGCGAAACACAGCGCAGGTGCTATTTCACAACAGTCTTCTGTGAGCCGTAATAACTCCGGTCGAGCTGGTCCATTCATGTCGAAGCGTGGCTCTACCACGGGTCAAACTCAAAGCTAATTACAGAACAACTTAGATACAAATTTTGGCCGGACCCAGGGATCGAACCCGAGACCCCAAGCCCATCCGCCGCTTTCAAGTACCTGTTGCAGTCCACTGCTGGACGTAGGTCTCTTCAAATGCTCGCCACTTTGATCGATCTTCGGCTACTCGCATCGAGCTCCAGCCACCCCTCTTGCACAGATCGTCACTCCATCTGGACTGAGGCCGTCCTACACTACCCTTAATACTATATCGGAGAAACCCGAAACGATCGACGCACCCTGCTGTCTTAGCTTATTTTTAATCTATGGAACCGTATCCTTGCGGAATACATTATTTTGCCTACTGAGCATGACGCCTATGGAAGCTACAAGAATACAAATCAGGCCGCCCTACCCCAACAAAAACCAATGCTATTCCGATAAGGATACAGTTGAAAATTGTTCGCGATCGGATGTGTATATCTAGGAAGGAGTCATTGTCGTTAAAACCTAATCGTGTACAGGACAGGACCGCATTATGCAAAACAAGAACATCTCCATTAGGGAGGGAAGCGAAGTTCCAATGTGTCCCAGTTTCGGTGGGATGGGACTTTGAAAGTCTTTTGAGTAGTGGTAGATCATTAGATAAGAATATTATTTTTTTATGTGATAGGTGGCAGACGAGTAGACAGATCACCTGATGGTTAGCAATTGCCGCCGCCTATAAGACTACTAGAGTCACGCGCACGTGCAGTCAGTGCGCTGCCAACCTTTAACCCTTTTTCCACCAATTAGGCCTCCGATACCCTCACACATTGGACGAAACACAGCAAAGGCGCTGCTTCATGGAAGGCGGCCATCGCTTACTATCAGGTAATCCTTCTGCTCGTCTGCCACTTATCGGACGAAATATAAACAACTAATATCCTTATTGCATTTGACGTTATTTGAATGCTAATTCTCACTGAGTCATAGCTGAAATACCGCAGTAAAAAATAGTTTATTATGATCTTGTACTGTCCTACAGACCAAGGCTTCCTACCCAACGCTTTCGAGAGAGTCCCGCCTTATGAATGTATTTTTAAACAATACACTAAATAAACGTTTTAAAATCCTTTTGTCCCATTATTCTTACCTAACTCACCACAGCACTATCCGCGGTGATCTTGCGTCGAAGTCGCGTATTCAAATTGGTTAATTTATCTTCGTCATACGTCATTAAAGGATCTGCTGGGGAAAGAAGGGGGAAGGGAGTTGCGGTTTTCTGCTAGTTAGGGAAGCTTTGTTTTTGTGGATTTTACGTAAGTGCGGTAAGTTTTTTTATGGTTTATCCTCATAGCCTAATTTGAAGCGGGCGTTACGACTGAATCGGAGTTTCCCTCCTTTTCTCACGCGCTATTGTTTGAATGCGACAGGTATATTCTCATTCTTTACGGGTCGGCTTCATTATAAGCCACCTGCTTGCAATGTCGACAAGTACCACGGCGTCACAAGGAGTCCTTTTTTAGACTTTTGACTGTCCGTATGTCTGACACACAAGAGCTATTTTTGAAATGCAGGGAAGTAACTTGACACTTGACGCTGATCTTATCGCTGACTGTTAGTTCTCGAGTCACAATGCTCGGACATATAACGCGTGTAGCCCACTCGTTTCAACTCAGCGTACACGCTGTATTAAATGAGATTTCTGGTTGCGTCCAAAGCTGTCGCTTCAGAGCCCAGGGCAGACCATGATGCAAGCACTCCCCAGTATGATAATTATATTGAAGTAACTGCCGTTTACCTTCGCTACTCTTTAGGAGGGGAATCAGACCAATAGAATCATAATTACTCGTTTTAGAAATCATTGGAAACTTGCCTTCCTCACCAAGTGGCGGACAGACTTGGAAAACCCCCCGCCGTCTTTTGTCCTGGACCCTAAATCAGGAGGTTCCGAGGTCCGGCGCATTTAGAGGGGGTTTCATTTGGAGGACCGTGGGACGTATGGTCGATCCTCAATAAGGATAGTTCATGCTACTTATCACATTGAAAAAATCCTATGTCAATATCATCGACAGTATTCTTGATGGCATCCCCCCAAAACCAATGATGTTGATTGATGTAAAAACCGAAATAGATTAATAACCGACCAATCCGCGGGTTTTGCGTACCGGTTGCACAAACTCATAAATCAAATTCTGTGAAATTCAATTTCTGTGAGTGTTCCCGGGAATCCCGGCCTAATCCCATCAATTCCCGTAAAACCAATCCCTCAAATAAGACAATAAATAATCCCGAAATAGTCCCACACTCTTCTTAAATTCAGACGTATCATTTGTTTTATTTACAGCTTCGTACCTTAGTCACTTTAACTAGAAGTACTGAAAACTCCAAAGATTTTATGGAAAAATACTGCCTTCCCCACACTCCCACTGCTGGGCAAAAGTCTCCCCCAAGTTCCTCCATTGATAGCAAGGTTGGCTCCCTATCCAACAGTAGTGCTTGCCAACCTCGGACATACAAAAACATTAAAATTTATAAAACCCCTGCCAATTTGTCATATGTATGCATTCTACTACACAAGTAGGTTCCTTCCATTAAATTTTGATATTACGATAATTTTGATATTATTGAAGCAAGTGAAAATATGAATTTCATCATTTAGTGGTGGAGGCCATCTAATCAAGTCAAGAACACTCCCGACTATTTGAACTTTAAAACAAACACAAACAATCCAAATAGGTCCATCCGTTCAAAAGCTGCGATGCCACAGACAGACACACATACAGACAGGAAAATATTACAAACAGTCAGACACGGCAAACACCCCGTCGCTTTTGCGTAGGTTGTAAAAAAACATATCAGTGTATAATAAAAGCTAACTCCGGCACATCTCAAGGATATTTCAACACAAAAAATATTTCCTTTCGAAATCCAACCGCGCACTATTAACACAAGCACGAGATAAATCGACAGCGAACCAGAACGGCGGAAATCGTGTTACCTTCCAAATTTGTCGTAAAACGTTTTTTACGAGGGTGCCATCTTTCCATACGCGAACGACCTCTGCGGGGCGAGTTTGATATACTAAATTGTTCACACTTATTTTGTTGAGTCCCTAAAATAAAATAAATAGAGATTAGAGTAAAGTATCAGCCTAAAATCACAAGAAATTACACACAGAAGTTAGACTTTGGCCTTAAAAGAGTTGAGATTTTGAATTTAGAAGAGTTTGTTGACATATGCTAGGGTTGTTGCCCGGCATGAGTACATAAGCGCGCGGCCTCTACCATAGACCTCGACAGTTTGACAATCTTATGTCATAAGTTAGGATTAATGTGGTCGAAAATGCGTTTTTGCCCGTTAGCGCATGCGTGAGTACATGACATATTTAAGCTCTTAGTGGGCAGTCAGCCTTCTGTGTCAATATGTATTTTGTGCTATAATACTGTTCCACTGAGGCTTCCATTGTAGAAATCAAGTCATCGCTACTATGATAGTATTAGGGTTAATCGCGAATTGGTAATATTCTATAGCCTAAGCTGCGTTGGAAAAATTCGAAATATACTTTTTGCTTGATCCAGACAAACCCAGGAGGGGTAATGACGTGAAGTCACACTCCTCATGCGCGCCTGTGAATTAATTATCATTAAAAAGATTTTTTTTCATTTGATTTCATGATCTCAATCAATTAACTGACTCTAGCACTCAATAAGGGTTCTCGTATTGCAACACCCGCTTAGAAATATTCATTTATTAGATTATTGCAAATCTCGACTTGAAATAGTCATTACTGTCACGACTAGGGTATCCATCTGTTCGATTTCAGTGAGACTTGTTTTTTATTCAACTCTCTTCGGGCATGTAAGTTTTCCTTTTTAAATAAAAATCGTATAATCTAACTGACTGACTATGAGAGCTACACAATTCGGTAAGAATTGACCGGCTGAACGGCGTCTCTGGAGAGGTAGTCCACTTTCAGCACCCAGTTTTTCAGCACCTGGCCGTTCAGCTCCTGGCCTAGTCCACTTTTAGCACCTATTCATAATTTTGGCAGGTGCTAAAAGTGGATACAAATTTATTTTTAGCGGTGTTGGAAAACTGGGTGCTGGACGGTGGACTACCTCTCACTGAACTCTCACTGAAATTCGTCAGCTCTGTGTTTCACCTGATGACTGAAGGTCAATCCAGATGGCCAATCCGGCGGATTTAAAGTCTGCCCGAGCAGTTGTGACTCTACAGTTAGATAGTTATACAATATGTTTAATTAAATTCGGTAAAATCTTGTTTCTCTTTGCTCTCAGCAAAAGCCTAATGCATCCTTAAATGTATAGACTGCTATAATACTAATTTAGTTCCTCCGTAGTCTGTTAAAACAAAGCCCATTCCCGCTTTTGTATTATAAGTGCTGGCTTGTTGGCTACCCTATTTGCGTCGCCTTCTAATAAATCGGCTTATCTCGTTCCCCGATCTGCAATATTGAAATGACTGGCTCGTGCCTGAGACTGCACTCGGCTACGAGAGATTGCGAATGCCACGCATTCCTGGGGTTGGAAATATTTTATTGATGACTAGTTAGCCCGCCCTCACTTCGTTCCGGGACTAATAGATGGCGGTAAGTGTCGGTTCGATCGCGCAAGTGTTTCGACTTTTCAATTTCTCATATGATTCGACGTTGATAATGTAATTAACCTCTTAAAAAATAGAATAGAAGACAAAGCAAACGGTACATAATAATATGTGCCATGCCATTTGCTTTGTCTTTGTTGGAACGTAAGTATAGTAAAAAGGGCAAAGATTAAATTAAAGATTATTAAAGGTTGGCAGCGCACTTGTAACTCCACTGGTGTTGCAAGTGTCCATGGGCGGCGGCAATTGCTTACCATCAGGTGATCCGCCTGCTCGCCTGCTACCTATCACATAAAAAAAAAGATTTTTTTTTGAACCGGGGCGCAACTGAAGGAGGTCTGACGTGTGGTATGTCGCTGTTCTGCCTGAAGCATAACTCTATTGGCGTTGCGGGTGTCTATGGGCAGCGGCCATCACTTTGGACCATCAGGTGGTCCATAAGCTCGTATGCCACCTATAACATAATAAATCAGTGACCATTTTCAAGAAAGCACAAACAATATTAGTGAGTAAACTGTGTTAGAGAAATGTAGCCTATATCGATATAACTTACAAAATACACAAACACTTTTCGGCTAACCATATTGTGGGAATGACTGGACCAAAACCGCGTGATCTGACGAGAAAATGCTAAAGTAACGTTACAATAATTCCGCCTCATACAATGGACGGGAATTTTGCTTAGTAAGCATTTTTGTAGACTATTCATTTCAGTCAACTTGGATAGATTTCAATCTTCATAGAGTTATTCACTTACTTTGGTGGATCACTACACGTATTGTATGTTCAGACCATTGAGGTTATATTTCGATCATATAATTTCTAGGTGGTTACTTAATTCCATAATGAAAGCCATTGAAAAAGACACAGACCTCCCAAGCACTGTCATGCCATGAGTTGCCGTTTTATTATCGACCCTAATACACTAGGGATTGGTTCTACAATTCCGAAAATTCCGAATAGCGCTCTTTTGCGAACGGAGCCTTCAAAGATGGCAACACTCTTAGCGCGTTCCCGATAGTAAGTATGTAGACTAGTAAGTAAATGAAAATCATTCAGCTATTAGCCTTGTGGGTTTGAACTTGGCATCATTTTTTGACGACAAAGTCAACAAACAAAGCTTATTACATTTTTGAACTTGGCTCAATCAAAAACATGATGGTAATTTTATTTGCAATACCAATAACACTTCGACTTGGAACAGTCAAACTACCTTTACCGATATCTAAAAGTAAAAACCGGCCAAGAGCGTGTCGGACACGCACATGAAAGGGTTCCGTAGCCATGAGATGGGCCGACCTTATTTTCATAGTTTGTAGGTAGTTATTTCCATACATTACCATTTAGTTAGGGCAACTGCACGTCATAAGTTGGTCGAGTTGTATTAAAAAAACTATGTATGATACAGAGTCCGCTATAGTTTTCGTTGAAAGTACTTACTTGGAAGTATACATCACATTTTTTTCAGAATTATTGTAATAGTATTTCAAAAGTTAAGGGGGGGGGCGGCGCTCTAATTTTAACTTTGTATTAATATATCTCGAGACTGGGTGTTCTGATCCACATGGATTCAAGGCAATTTTTGTAGTATTTAATGATACCTTTTTAACGATACCCCACACGATGGGCTAGGTCTAATTTTTTTTTCGAGTTAACTTTTCACTGTATGGGAGGAGGGGTGAAAAGTAAAAAAGAAAACTATTAGCCTACGAGTATATACTGTCCAACTGTCCGGGCCTCCATAATAGAAATCATGCGTGGTGATAAAGCCAAATCCCATCATAGTAGCGATTTGATCTCTACAATATTTAACCAATCATCATCTTCATCAGCCTGTTGCAGTCCACTGCTGGACGTAGGCCTCTCCAAATGCTCGCCACTTTGATCGATCTTCGGCTACTCGCATCCAGCTCCAGCCAGCCCTTTTGCGCAGATCGTCACTCCATCTGTGCCTGAGGCCGCCGTACACTACGTTTACCAAGACGCGGTCTCCACTCCAGAACTCGTTTACCCCATTATCTGCCGCATAACCAAACCAAAATAAAATTATAAGTCATAATCCCTCACTTACAAGACAAAAGGCGGAGTGCGGCCGCACTGATCCCAACCCACATTATTTTCCGCAAACTCCGTGTTCCGAACTAAAATTAATGAAATTTTCGATACAATACGCATTATGCTCCGACCCTACTCAAGTGAGGTGAATCCCGCGAGAGCCCCGCGGACTGAGGCTGTGCGGAAGAAAGGTCAATCTGGTTAAGAGCAGACAGGAATTAACATTTCAAATCGATTCTTTTGTAGCTGCTAGTATTGTTCGTTAAGTATGAAAAGTTTTGGGAGAGCCATGCTTCGGCATTATTGAGCCGGAGTAAGGGGTTTCCATAGAAGCTGAGCTGCGTGGAGTTGAGCGGAGACTTATAAAAATTGACCAATCGCATTGCTCATCAGAGATGAGATGTGTATTTTGAGCAACGTGATTGGTCAATTTTTACAAGTCTCCGCTCAACTCCATGCAGCTCCGCTTCTGTGAAAACGCACCCTGATACCACGGCCTCACAGAAGATTGGCGTGAAGCACCGCCTACGCTGTGATTCATCGAGTGAGCGAGGGTACCGGAAGCGCACTCGTGACGCTACTGGTATTGCAGGTGTCTATGGGCGGCGGTAATCGCTTACCCTCACGCCGAGCTAATGGTAGAAAGTTGAAAATTTAATAGATCCGAAAAATTCAGAAATGCTTGCTCGGTTTTCAACCGCGACCCTTCGTATGGTAGGCGCCTTCTTATTGCCTAAGCTACCGTCGCTCATAAGAATATGATGGTAGTAAAAACAACGAAACTACCTAGTCCATACATTTAGAACAACATACTTAATGTATAATACGACAACTGGGACGCATCAGTTTGATTCTATACGCACCTAAACCGATTAGCTACTCGCACAGACATAACACAGTTAGAGGAAACTATCGCATTTGGTCGCTAAAAGCCTAGTTGGTACATGGTAATATTACGTTAGAACTTGGCCGAGACACTACCGGGCCTGGCTTGTTTCAATGTAATGGGTAATTTATCGCTAAATACAATAAAAATGTGTTTTCAAAGGTATGTTTATGAGTAAATTGGAAATTGAATACACACGACCGTGGAGTTACGTCCCATCTTTATATCTATACTAAGTGGAGTTACGTCCGGCGTCCCATCTTTATATCTATTCTATTTATAAATTTAAGACGGGAATTTACGCGACGTTAATTTTAAGCAAATAATAATTACTGTTTCGGCTGCGTTACAGCAGCCGCGGTCTCAAGCGGACTGTATCGCATGGATCTCGTTAATTCCTGTCTATAATAATTTAATGGTAATTAAAGTGCAACGCGAAAATTTAAAAATCTTTTTGTAAAGGGATAAATTCTATAGACAGCATTTTGTATAAACGAATCGAAACACCTAGCGCAAAAAGAAGTTCAAATGCAATCGACGACCAGCACCATCTATTGTTAGACAGTGGAACTATCCTGAAACAAAGTGAGGGCGGGTCACTAGTCTGAGATAAAAGTGCTCTTTTTGCACTAAGGAGGGGGAAGGGGTGGTTACATCAAAACATCTACTGGAACCCTAGGTGCGTTTTGTGTGGCAAACGACTAGACGGATCATAGACACCTGCAACACCAGTAGAGTCAGCAGTGGCGCAATCTTCAACCCTCTTTCCCCCCAATTGGGATTCCGGTACTCATCCTCACTCATTTATTAATGTAGATTTAAAGTATAATTATAGGTATTAAAACGTGTTCAATGCGATAATTTGGTCTGCATCGTAGCAAATGGAGTGTTCTAGGAGCTCTCAATAAATGGTTTGCTCCGAAATAAACAGTAATTAATTTTATATCAGTTTTACTTACAATTGTAAGCTTTTTCAAAATAATTCGTGAAACTCATTTACTTAATGAAACATATCGGCAGTACATCCGATATCGAAATTTAATGTTAAATTAACAGCATCAGTAATAAATGATGTGAACGCATCTAGGCTGATGCAGAGAATTTTTTAATTAAAGAGAGTACTTTTATGGGTCATAGTTATTCACCGAACTGTAGGCCTAGTACGAACTTTTCACAGAAATCGTAGGTAACGTATGAGTATCGTAAATTTTCATACATAAAATTTTAAGTGTTTGTTCAGTGTCTGAGTGTAGTACTTAGAATGTATTTAAATAAAATATTTTGTAATTCCTCCATTGGCTGATACTCGTAACACAGATGCTTAAGCTACTTAGTACAATCAGGTCAATATATAAGACGTTGTATGAATTTACTTTTATTTTATTTGGTGACAATCCAGAATACCTAGGTACCTAAAAAAAACTTGGCTATGACATCTCCACTTAATTACTATACTGTGCCTCTCGTCCACTGTGTAGGTACAGTCACGTGTACTAAGAAGTATACAAACACATTCAAATATGAACCTTATAGTCCTGGCATAAGAGTCGAGGTGTTTACAATGTATTGCAGGCGACTGTACATCTAAAGCTGTTATCAGTGACACCCCTTAAATGAACGTCGCAGCACCTTATTAAAATGGTAATTACTCTGGCGATATGTGAAATATTCCGGTGAATACCATATAGGGGAGAAACCAATCCAATCAAACGGCTGAGTGGGGGTACCTCACATTTGCGACTCATAATAATTCACACAACATCTCATACATTGACCTGACTCTGTACTAAGTAGTTTGAGCACTTGTGTTAAAAATATCAGACATCAGCGGAATCACAAATTACTTAAACTGTCTGAGTGTAATAAAAGATTAATTATATTAGACACTGAACGAACATAAGTCTACATCACACGAATGTTTGTCCAGGGTGGGGATCGAAATCAAGACCTTTGGCGTATGAAGCAGGGTCACTACAAAATCAAAATTCTCTCTATTGGTAGTTTGAAGTAAACATTGAAATTCCTTTACTTAAAGGTTGAAAGTCTCTTGAACATGATTACAAGGTTATGTAGGTTAATACACTGGGGAGTGGCTTGCTTAGTATTACGACTCCGCGAGGAAAAAATCCTACTGGGTGTCCTGGTAGTTCGTGCATTTAGGAAGGGCTGCATTGCGCTAACCAATTTGGCTCAAAGTGGCAAGCGCGATTAGCGGTACGGTCCAGTCCCGGCTGTGGGGTATCCTACCGCGATTGCGCTGAGATGGACACCCCAGGGGTTTTGGTTAGGGTTAGAGTCCCACACACCACCTTGTCCACATGTGGCAAGGTGAAGGCCATGATGGTTTCCCCTGGGAAAACAAAAAAAATAAAGAAGGCTTTTAGTGTAGAGCAAACTTTCTATGAAAGATTACAGAAATATAACCTGACTGATACTTGTGAGTATCGTATACTTAAAATGTGTTATTGGCCAAAAGTTCCACAGCAGATAGGTCGAACTCGTTAGTCAATATAAAATACATTATAAACAATGTCACCCAATCTCCCTCCCTCCCTCCATCGCTAACGCCAACAAAGAGTGGTTTCAGATTAGCGTATTTTCCGCGCGTATACGGTCGTATCAGCATACGAGTTTATATACGCGATAAAACGCGTTTAAAAACCATACGCGCGTATACGATTTTATATTTCAGCCACGCTTCTCATGAATGGGACGGCTCGTCCGGAGTGATGCCAGCGGCCTTACAGAAGACTGGCGTAAGCAGCGGCTGCGCTGTGTTTCGTCGAATGAGTGAGAGTTCGGCCCAATTGGGGAAAGGGAATGGTTGGCAGCGCACTTGCGATTTTACTGGTGTTGCAGTCGTATAGCTGGCGGCATGAAACAATAGCGATGACCTTGAGTTAGCAGAAACCTATTTTAGTAGAAAGTCTTCTTTTTTACAATTGCGCAAACTAACGGTCATCGCTCATGCCGCCAGCTATACGACTGCCAATACGACATCGTATAAGAATCCCCGCAGACTACAGACTTACTATCGGCCGATAGTTTAGTCGGGTTGGCCGGTTCGTACGCATCAAACTTTTTTATCGGCCGATACTGAATCACTGTAATGTGCGCACCTGCATACATCTTCATACTGATTAAGAAGCCGACCAAACTATCGGCCGATTAAAAGTTTGTAGTCTGCGCGGAGTCTAAAACGCTCGTCTGAACCCGCACAAAGAGGCATTATTCGCGTATCGATTATGAGGCATTCGCAATATTTCGATGTACCGATGCCATTTGTATTCTCGCATAACCAAATAAAGTGAGATGAGTGAGCGGGAGGAATTGAGGGTTGGACGATAGGGTTCAGTATGTATACGACGAGACAGTTCGAAATCTTCATCGGGAGAGCCACGCTTCGACATGAATGGGTAACACTACCGGATTACCACAGATCCATCTGCTCGTGTCTGGTACAAGTCGTGTTTTCTTTTTCATCTAATACAAAAAAGCGGAAGGTCAAAACATCAATCTATCATGATTTAAGTCCTTTTAAATTGAACCCAAAATTATGAACCTTCAATTTTCGAAGTAAGTTTATTCTCCAAAGTAGGCAACAAGAACAGCGAGGTCAATTAGTTAAAGAGTTACTAACGGCATTTCAGTGATATCTATGAATGGCAATGCCCCTGTTTTCCAAGGGAAACCAACATGGCCTTCACCTTATCACATGTGGGGAACAAGATGGTGTGTGAGACTCTAACTCTAACCAAAGCCTAGGGCATCCATCTTAGCCCAATTGCGGTCAGATTTCTTAAAGTCAGGACTGGATGTTACCCGTAATCGCGCTCGCCATTTTACCCCTACTTGGCATAATGCAGCTCT
The DNA here is from genome assembly GCA_014851415.1 of Cnaphalocrocis medinalis. Lineage (NCBI taxonomy): Eukaryota > Metazoa > Arthropoda > Insecta > Lepidoptera > Crambidae > Cnaphalocrocis > Cnaphalocrocis medinalis. Next base: position 1,748,601 of record CM026276.1, on the reverse strand, counting down.
CCTAATTGCACGACCTATCAGGACACCCAGAGTATCATCCCCGTGGAGTCGTAAACTATGAAGCCGTTTCCCATTAGTGGGTACTCTCAAGTCCTCCGATTCCGCTTGTTACGACAAACCAGGAATACCTGGTATTCTTAACGCCCCAAGCTACAAGGTACATTTGCAAGTATTTTTCTCCAACTAATTATAATAACTACTAGTATTGTATAAGCTCGTGGAATACGCTTGTTGTTGGTATCTGGGGCAACAAAAGACGTGATTGTTGTATGATAAGATGGGCTGTGTACTCGTCTGTCTATTGAAGCAATATAAATGAAACAATATTAAAAATATGTACGGAAAAATAATATCGTTTCCAATTTTTCCTCAACATACGGAACGCTAATATAGCGAAATGAGTGCGCGATTGTAAAAAACTCCCCCGCTGCGGCACATTCGAAATAACCACTATAAATGCAAATCAAACTTGGTATCTTGATGAGAACAGACGCATAACACAACACAATACCATAAAGTGATTACAGAACACACGGAGAGGACGAAGAAATATACAAGTTTTTTTTTGTGAAAAACAAAGTCGCCTTGATGAGGGAATGGGTTGCTGGAAAAAACTTGGTCGTTACAGAGTATAGGCTTTGCCAATGACGATAGCATAGCATAGATAGGTTTTTATTCTCAACTTTTCTTAATTATTTAGGCAAAGAAGATTTGCGACAAGCAGTAGAAGACCGAGACAAATGGCGACATCTCGTATCGGAGGCCGAGTGACTTCGATTTGATAAAGACGCGACAGTTGAGAAGTATGTAGGTATGTGAAGTTTGCATTGTGAGAAACCAACTTCTCAGAATGCCGACTTCTTAAAGTGCCATAAAAAAGTTAGCATTCTGAGCAGTTGGCATTTCGAGAAGTTGGCATTTTGAGAAGTTGTCATTTTGCGAGTGGTTGGCAGTACAGCTTTAATTATTCGTAACATTTTCTAGATAGCCTAAACCAAAACCCATTGCGGCACAAAAACACTTCACCCATCAATATGAAACAACCAAACGATCTATCCCTGCTCTGATAGGTTCCACGAGCTCGTTCTAACAGTAAATAAAACCGTTTTCAAAACGCACAGAGGATTGGAAGCGGTGGCCAAGCGGCATGGAAACGTTTTCACAATTTATATCCTATCTGCCCATTGAGGGCAGACGATAGCAGTGATGGCCGCCACTCGGCGAGGATTAAAGCCGTTTGCATAGGACGGTGTTGGTTTGCATAGAGCGAGTACTCATAGCTCTGTGGATAAGAACGCGTCTGCGAGGGTCGTGGTTCGAATCTTGCACCTCTGGATTTTCTCTATGCGTCTATTTAATCTATGAGCGTATTACTACCATTAGCTAGGTAAGGGAAAACATTGTGAGGAAACCTGCACTTTTTTATGTGATAGGTAGTAGACAAGCAGACGGGTCACTTGATGGTAAGCAATATTAAGCGCTGCCCATAGACTACCTGCAACACCAGTAGAGTCACGAGTTCCTCCGGTACCTTCACTCACTCGAAGAAACACAGTATAAGCGTTGCTACACGCCGGTCTTTTCTGAGGCCGTGGTATCCGGCTCATTCATGCCGAATCGTGGCTCTCCCGCGGTTAATTGCGTATGCGTAATGCTATGTGCGTATTTCTACCATTAGCTCGGTGAGGGAAAACATCGTGAGGAAACCTGCAGGTTTTAGATTGTATCTGAAACGTGTAACCATGATTATGTAGGGCTGGTTCATCTGTTAAAGGGTTGCGAAGGTCCGACGGCAGTCGCTTCAAGCAGTTGCAGTAAGTTGCAGTTACAACGAATGCGAATTGTATACATTCTTCTAAAATTAAACCTTCAATGTCAACCTCAAAACCAAAATGGCGGCACTAGATACGAATGTAGGCCAACAAAACCTTGGTTAGTCTAAAAAAGTTCTCCGTCCAGAAATGCGGGAACAAAAGGCTTTGGCGTTTGTTCCCGATCGGGTATCGCCGGACGGAGAGCAAATTGTGAAGTTTCGAAACCTATTGAGTTTGAAGGGCTGTTTCTGAGGACAATGGCTGAGTGAGCCATTCAATGGAATGTGGAAGTTCGAGTTTTTGATACGGACATTGTTTTTACAAACTGCGATATACGATCGCGGAAAACCACAGCGCGAACTAGAAAAATTTTAAATTAAAAAGACTTCCGATACGCCATTTTGTGGTAGCGGCGAGGTTGGGATTTGAAATATTTTGGATATTCCACAACTGAAGCCCTTTTATTTAATACCTATATTAAATATTGTTGTTGGTTGGTTTTTTCATAAATTTTATGAAATCAAAACCAGATTCGACCAATCTTTATCTGCAGGTAAGTATGGTACGAGCATAACGCACTGATTCGTATGGAAAGATAAATGTCATAGGTAGATTTACTGACGGATAAATATGGGTGAAATTTTCGGCACACATTCAGTGAATAACTTAATAGTTGGCACCTTAGTCAACTAATAAATTATTCACTGTATGTGTGTCGAAACAAACACCTCATTATTCTTTATACAACGGTTATCCTGAATCAGCTACCTCCAAATATATTTAAATACACATCAAACAATTTAAAATTGTAAACCAACTATACAACAATCAGTTAATCCGTACAGCTTACGATAACACAGACACACACAAACAGGCAGGCAGTCACGTCAAACTTATAACACCCCGACGTTCCGTTGCTGGAGAGACAAGATACGATATACTGCGAACGAATGGGTCAACAAACATTCACTTCTCTCTCTCTCTGTTAGTCTCTCTATCTTCGTAGCATATTGAAGGAAGGCATTTCGACATCAGCCGTTAAATACAGTCCAAAAGAACACAGAGATAACAAACACTAAACATCGTGTTTTATAGCAAAGTAAATACTTAAACATGTGGACGTGTCTTGTTCTCGCCTTAACATATTTATGAATATCCTAACGAAAGGGTTTTATTAAGAGCAAAGAATGTTCGATTCCACACATTATTGACTAGTAGATGTAATACTTCGTATGGAATGGAACACACGTTGAAAGACTTGTATGTACCTTTGGATGTCATTAAAGCTGGCTGTAGAGGGCTTGTGATTCGCACTTTAAAGCGACGGCTGCGCTTAGGGTCCAGGGTTCGACCAGGTCATAATATTGATTTTCTTTCTATTAAAAAAATATAAATTTCAGCCCGAAACACATAATAATATAGCGAAAGATTGTCTCTTGGCGGTGTAATCCGGAAAGAACGTTAAGCCGTTGGTCCTGATCCCTCTTTGGTCGTATCACTAATGGTACAAAATATCATCAAGATCAGCTGCTGTAGCCAAATCCTTTGGAGGATTATTATATTTTATGAAAAAACAAGTATGTCTGGGTCGGGTCCTCTGTCTTAGAGGTTCTGTAGTTGCGAAAGTCAGACGGTTGTAACTTAATTATCATTACCAGACTTTAACCAAATCCCGCATCGTGGGCCATGCTTACTCAAGGTTACGGGAATGAGTTGCGGATTGAAGAGTTACGCCCGGATTACAAATCTATCTATCTTCTATACTATTTATAAAGAGATAACTTCTATAGACAACGACAAGGCTTATAGGTAAACCGAAAACACGAAACGCTTGCGCGATGTAATTAAGCACAGCGCCATCTATTAGTTCATTTCTGAATTACGGTCCCGAAGCGAAGTGAGGGCGGTCCACTATGTATAATAATGTTGTTCACATAATAACGTCGAGACTTTTACGTCAACATAAAAAGTAATATTACAGAAAAAATCTCTAAAGAATCTTAACAGCTTGTCACTTTAAATACCTTATACAAATATAAGAAACGCTTGCATCCACGGTTCTCAGAATCGTTGACTTGACAAACTAAAACCAATTTTATATTCAAGTGTACGTCAACAAATGCACATTCGTACACAATCCAACGTTTCTATCGAGGACGTCGTACGTGTTTGCTCGCTCAAATAATCCAATTTGTTTCAAGTATCATAAGAAAATCTTACCGTACAAGCTGGAGACAAATCGTGCAAACAATTTTACCAAATTCGAAAACAATTCACTCTCGGAAAAACACTTGAACGTATCAACGTGACGGTACAACTTATATTCTACCCGATTGATTGGATGTGAGCACGTCACCTAAAAGATGTCATGATTGTCATCATCAGCTTGTTGCAATCCACTGCTGGACATATGTCAATCTGATCAAACTTCACACACAACAACATGTGCCAACCCCATACCATCCAAACAATGCCAGCGCGCACCAAGAGGCTTAGCTCCTCGTTCCTGCCCCGTGCCATCAGTCATGGAATGCCCTTCCAGTTCATGTGTTTCATCTTTCTTACAATCCTGGGTTTTTAGGCGGGGCGTGTAACGGCATCTCAGCAGGCCTTCAGGGTAGGATGACAGACTCAATAGGTACTTTGTTTGTTCTTTTGTGCCAGTCAACCTTACTTATATTACGTCCCATCCCTCCCTCAAGCAGAAGACCAGCCAAGAGAAGGGGGGGAGGAGGACACTCCATCTGGACAAAGAACGTCCGATGGTAACCCATTGCCTTCGCCTATAGACATTCCACAATCAATAAATTCACACCCCCTATCCCCCCAATTGGGCCTACCCACTTGACGAAACACATCGCAGGCGCGTTGTCTGCTGCTGCACGCCGATCTTCTGCGAGCTCGTGGTATCCCTGCGGTCGAGCCGGCCCGTATCACTCCGGTCGTTCACCCCAGCGGCCGAATAGAAATTACTTTTCTATGAGTCATCAATATAATGCTTTTCATGTACAAAAACATTATTCTCCAAAAATGTGAAAGGCTGTGATGTTTTTGCCCATTTTACTGATTAATATCCCGATACCGAGGCGCACATCATTACTCTCTTTGACAAGCTTTATGCTAGCACTAACATTGACAACTTGAATAGATCACCTAAGGTATTGTAAGGTATTAGTTTGCCCAACTTTGATAATAAAAATCACAACACATTTTAGTGAAATAGCCCGTTGAACGGACCTTAAAATGTTTTCGCTGCAGACTCTCGCACACCTTCCAAATATCTGTGATTGCACTAAAAACGGCCATTTTGGTAAAAGGGGCAGATCTAAAAAGGACAAAAAAATACGTTCAAAGTTATGATATGCTTGTCAATAGCAGGATGAATAACGAAGTTCGCGTTAAATTGACAAAATTGTGGGAGAGCCACGCTTCGGCATGAATGGGCCGGCTCGACCGGAGTGATACCACTGCCTCACAGAAACCAGGCGTGAAGCAGCACCTGTGCTGTGTTTCACCGAGTGAGTGGGGGTACCGGAGGGAAGGGGATAAAAGGGTCGCAGCGCACTTGTGACTCTATTGGTGTTGCAGGTTTCTTGAAAATTTGAATGTCATACCGTTTCGGAAATACCGCTGCGGGAAGTTGATTCCACAATGAGGATATTATAAAATGTCCTACGTCCTTGGGTGATCATTGAGATTGGCGCCATAGCCGCAATGCTCGTTACCTCTCAGGCTCAAATATCCGCGGCTAACATCGCTGTGAAGACGCTTAAGCCGCTCATTACAACTAATGAGCCCAACGTTTGGCGCGTCACTTGAGTTTCCTCTTAATAGGGCACAAAGCATCGACTTTCAACTCTAGCTTCGAAAGAGATTAAGTTCGCTTTTAAATGTACGGTGATGGTCCAAATGGAGGTTAATCCGTTCACCCGTTCGTTCGATTCTGGTTTTTAAGTGTTTTGATCGATGATGGCCGTGAGTGGAGTGTTCGCCTACCAGTAATGGCCTATGGAGCGTAACGTGGACTCATTGCGGGTCTGATTCACTGACTCAAAATCAGAAGATTCTACAACGTGCTATGCTCTGAGTTTCTTGGGTGGATAAAATGTAGACAGTTACTAGGCTTGTCATGTGAGCTGCTTTCTAGCTCGCTCACTGCAAGTTCCTCGTAAGTGACGTTCAAAGAATTCGAGTTACTGCAGAATAGCTACTCGGTTCCTGCCTAACTCATACGCTATCTTTCACTGTGTGAACCAGTCTTAAAACTCGTACATAAGGACAGAAAATTAACATTATGTACTTATTTTTGGTTCTAGTACAGCTTGTAATATACACCGCCTGATAAAACCAAACACTCACGGAAGTTAATTTCAAACTCCAACAAGATACACAGTGCTTAAAATGTAAACGCGAAAACTTTCTATTCCACCCGCCCGAGCAAAAAGAAAAACAATATTAAAAACACAAACTAGAAACAAAAGATGCAAGTCAAGTGCCTTCTACGTTGCATTACCGACTGCTTCTTACTAGCATTAACAATTCTACAGCTGAACTAGCTGCAGCCGGTAATATCCGCTTCAAACCAGAAATCACCAACAGAAAACTGCTATTCAAATATCAACTTTACCCCACTTCCAATAGATGCGATGACAATTCAACGCGGGAATATGGAAGTGGAAACCGACTATAAAGGTCACAGTGCGGTGTAAAACGTGGTATGTGACAGGTCAGGATAAAATGGTCCGTGTCTATACAATTCATATGAGCAAGGAAATTGTTTGCACTATAGCCGGGATTCCGCCCGGAGATTTCCGACTCTCATAGCTTTATCTGCGTTACAAGGGGTCGTTGAACTTTGGTAAACTATTGCGAAAATTATGGTAAGTGAAAGGTGTTGGGTTGGGGCTACGAAGTTGACGAATATTTGAAAAAAGTTTCTTGCATTGGTATCCATATTTAGCGTTACAATATAACATTGTGCCTCTCACGTAATACGTTCCGTATGTTGTTTCTGTCACTCCAAGAGACCACGCACGCCTGTTTGTGTGTCTGTTTGACATATAACTTAAATAAAGGCATATAATAAGTAACAGTCCCTTCACATGTTAGATCATGAAAATAAACAAAATAACATCGGCTGTTCCATACAGAAAACAATATTTACCTGGCAATTGCCTGGCAATAATGTATCGAACAGCTGATTTTTATTTTGCTAATTTTGATGATCAGACATGCTAAAGGGGCTGTTACTTATAATGTGGGCTTCGGAATTAAAACGACAAACCAACTACTGTGTATAACAATCAGTTCGTATCTATTATCTAGATACGTTCCATTTGTCTTCTAAATCCAGTTTCACTAACTTAGCTACTTGATATTTTCGCGTTTCTTGTTCACCTAAAACAATGCGTTAATGCAAATAACAACTTCTGACGCGATGACGTCAACCGATCCCAGCTGGAACAATTCGTCATCCTTTCAAAAATGACTGATCTTTTCCCGGTCCAACCCTCGCATGAAGCGCATATATTTGCTGACTTTACGACCGGGGCTGTGTAATCCGCTTTGCCGGGATCTTAAAATTACCCCTTTGTCGGTCAGATGCAATGCTATTCTAAGACTTACTCGAGTTTTCTTGTGAAGAAAGAAAGACACTGGACTTGAAGATCGGTCGTGCATGTTGTATTTCTCAAACATAAAGTTCTTGCAAAGGGGTGTTTGACTACACTCGAGATGATAAAATACCTCTTTATGAATATTCTATCAAAATACGACTATTAGCTAAATAAGTACCAATAGCAAAATATTTTAGTTTAAAATAGAACGTCTAACTAAGATCTTTCAAAAAATCATAGACAAGTCCATTATAATGGTTAAAAACTATTTTAAAAAATCATTGAATAACTCATACAATTTGCATCAACTAGGTACTAGGTACCGGAGGCCCAATTGGGAGGAAAGGGGTTTCAAAGTTGGCTTCGCACTTGTGACTCTACTGGTGTTGCAGGTATCTATGGTGGCGGCAGTCGCTTACCATAGGATCCGTCTGCTAGTCTGCCACCAATCACATAAAAATAGAGAGACGATTTGCGAACATCCACAGATCAATCGAGACGGCGAAAATTTGGAGAGGTCTGTGTTCAACCGTGGACTGCTTGATCATCTCGTCATACATTATGCACATCGTAGTGTGATAGAAACCCTCAAACCTTAAAGCACGAAGGCCCTGCGCTATTGGGCTCATAAGAAAAATGTTTCTTATCAATAAGCTATTCATAAAATACCTTTTAAAAGTTATTTCTAAAACAACATTTTATCAATCAACTTCGACTATCAAAGCCGATAGCCAACTCCAAATTTCAAAGAACCGTCTTCGAAGTATTTCGACAAAATTAAGACGACAACTACAGCATCCATTTACTGATTGAAAATTTACATCTCCGTTATTGAAATATAACAACAAAGACTTAAATTAATGGCAGCTACCCCTTTCGCAGGATTACGCACACTTCGCAGCTTAAATATTTGCTTAAACATTGTTCAGGCGCCATTGACCACGCCTGTGTTTGTCTTCGGTTGTGACAATATACAACGAAGGCAGGGCCGTCTTGTGCGGGCACAGGGCCCTGAGGGCTAAACTTCAGGCGGTACAAGTTGTAGGGCAGGGCCATCTTTAGGTCTCAACTCCGGGAGTACAAGTTTCAAGCAGAGCTATCTCTGTAATAAGGCACAGGGCCCTTAGCTTATAACCTTGAGAGCACAATGCCTCTGAACAGAGGCAGAACTATCTTTGCAATAAAAGCCCGCCCTTACGAGACGAGCGTGTTATTTACCAATACATAATAGTATCAGCCTATATACTGTTCCCCTGCAGGGCACAGTCATCATAGAAATCAAGTCACCGTTATGATGGGATTAGACTTAATAACCACACTTACCCAATTGGTGATCACAAACCCAAACCTGAGCTACGTCCGAAAAATTCAAAATATACTTTTTGCTCGACACACACTCACAGCTCAGTACTTAAACCACTAAACAAACAAAGCATTTGACATACTACCAGATCATTATTACTAAGAGTCTTTCTAAGAGGGTACTAAACAGACGCAATAAATACTGTTGATTCGGGTTGTTTGGTGTGGCGTGCGCCCCAAGGCCCCTGACTATAGTACGGCCCTGTCTATACTTACACTGTTTAATTATTTACCGGGGCCATTTGACTTTCTGGAGTTACGAGTAGGTAATACACGTTTCATACTACTTGTAAACAGGAGCCGAGAATGTGTGACCCAAAGCTGGGATATTGTATGATAAAATAAAGACCTTTAATATGCTCTTTAAGCCCAATGCAGGACGGCCTCTGGCTTAATGGAAGTAACGATCTGCACAAAACCGTTGGTAAAGACTGGATGCGTCTAGCCGAAGACAGGGTGAAAACGTACAGTGGCCAGCACATCAAGTTACTATAATCTGTAAAATTTCCTCAGTTGATATTGAATCAAACACGTTTGACATAAAAGTGAAGTTTGATTGAAGAAATTTGACAGATTGCAGTAACTTGATGTGCTGGCCACCGTACCTACGCAGCTACGATATGATAACGCTAATACTCAGCACTAAGTACCTTTGTCGAATATCGTATCGTATTATCTCCTTCAAATGTTTAATTAATACGTTTAGTGGTTCGATCTGTGGCTTCTCTTTCTGACGTATGTGCTGTCAATTTAGTTATGCTTGCGTACAATAGAGGGAGCACTTAAATTTATCATACAATTTTATTTACGATGTATAGATACAATACCCTACGATTTGTTTAAAATGTTTGTGCCATGCTGTCAGGTGCTACTTCACATCGGTTTCGTTCATGCCGAGACGTGGCTCGCCCACGATCTACCCTAGGAGACAGATGATACCAAAACTAAATCAATTTACAGGTAAATTCTTGAAACTCTACTTACCCAACCCACACAGTTCAACGTGTGACCAAGTGATTCCAAGCGTAATTCACACTAGTATGGTCTGTGAAAACAAACACAGAGTTCACTAGGATCACAGTATAAAGACTTGTGGTAGAACAAGATTATAGAATTTGCGCTCATTTCACATCGGTACGCTTAGGTCATCATCAACTCACACTCTCAGTAAAATTAGACCATTATGCAGAATTTGGGGAGTCTGGTTATTGCAATGAAGTGACTGCCGTCTGACCTTCGCTCCCCTTTAACACAGGAACCTAATAATCCTAAGAAATTATCCGAAACGTGCAAGTTCCTACAGATATTTTTCTTCACCAGGCGAGCTAAAGGTAGAAATAAGCACATAGATTTGTCCGCGTGGAGGACTCATTCTTATTTACTTAGCTACCATCGGTTTGTCATCATCATTTCAGCCAATAGACGTCCACTGCTAAACATAGGCCTTACTAGTGATCGGCCCTGTGCCACCCATCATCATCATAATTCACATAACATTTCATAATCATCAGTCATTTCAGCCAATAGACGTCCACTGAAATATGTCCAGACATAGGCCTCCCCCAAAGTTCACCACACAGATCGGTCCTGTGCCTCCCGCATCCAAGGGACTCCTCCCGCGACCTTTCTTCACTAGATCGTCGGTCCACCTGGTGGGAGGCCTGCCACGGCTGTGGTCTCCATTCAAGGACCTTTCCATCCGCATTCAAAGAATTTCTGCGGTTTGTCAAGCCAGGTCGTTATGTGATGTTATCTGACATTTCTTAGCGAGTATGATCTACTGATAATCTTACACTATGTCAGAATCGACAACAGCGTTGTTTTCTCGTAAGCGAAATATCTCTATAGAGAATTCCCGTTCATTTGAGGAAATTTCAGGCTGAAAACATAGTCGGGTGTTAGCAATCTGATACGTTTGTGCAGAGTTCGGTGTTTACTCTCTACGCGTTGCCAAACTTATGCGGGGGGGAGGGGGGATACAAGGACTAACCTTACTAATAATATAGGGAAGGGATGGGGTGATATTGAGTTACAGTTGGGTTATTCTAACAGGTTAAACGTTTGGTTTTCTTATTTTTTACGCTGTTATGGGTTGTACCTACATTCCTTTCCTGTTCATCTCTGCGAGTAGAGAGCTATGGTTTCAGAACTTTACTTTATCTTAAAGAATAACATTAAATTCACTTACAGAGAAAAAAAACACTTGTTAAATAAAGAGCTGTAGCTACTAAGTACTACTAGCTATCAAGCCATCGCTACTATGATGGGATCAGGCTTAATCACCACGCTTGCCTAATGCGGATTGATGAACACAGTTTTACGCCGGTCTTCTGTGAGGCTCATGGTATCACTCTGGTCGAGCCGGCCCATTATGCCGAAGCGTGGCTCTCCAACGGTGATTTATAAGAAAGAAGAAAGAAAGAAAATTGATTTGTTAATTTAGATAAAATAGTGGAGGACTGACCGAAGTGGCGATCTCTTGTTTCGAAGGTAAGACTCTGTTGGGTCACTAAACCAATTGGATAAGTAGGTATAGATCCTCGTAAGGAAGGCGCGTTCTTAACCACCGAGCTACCATCACTCTATCCCGGGCTTGAAGCAATCCATGATAATTTATTTCAGAATGAGAAAGTTCCTGTTATTTTACTTCGATGTCTGTATTAAAAGTACAGGCGAGAAGGAATTAAAAGTTGGAATTGATCGAACTTTCCGAAGTTAATCAAGAGTTGATCGGAGCCAGAGGTGAGGGATGATTTCAAGGAGCCTGTGTTAATTAAATGGGAATGCATGGGAAAAGTGGGAGCTAGGGGTTCTGAACATTTTTGTCATGGCTATTTGACCATTTTCCTATAACTTCGTAACGCCCAGACAGCAGACACAATGGAAAATCAATTGTTTTATGCCTTTTAAAAGGCTTATGGGCCTAACGACGATAAAAATGCTTTCAGATCAGCGTATTTTTCTGCGTACAGTAGTGGTATTCCTTCCACAAGGTGGAAAGACGATTTGGTGAAGGTCGTGGGAATTTCTTGGATCCAGCATCCATAATACAAGTTTATAACGTCATTATATTTATTTTTACCTATAAAACTTTTAGTTGTAACAAAAATACGTTTTACACACAATTGAACCCAACACCTATTGTAATACAATACTGGGGGTGGGAATGTTATGAACTTTTTATTGTCTGACAGACGATATAAGACTCGACTACATTACAGTTTTTTTTATTATAATTATATTCTTACTTACTTACGATGCTGGCTCAGCGATCCGATGTGAATCTTGGCCTGTGACTAAAAGTGCGTTTCCACAGCTGCGTGGAGTTGAGCGGAGACTTATAAAAATTTACCAATCACATTGCTCATCAGAGCTGAAATGTGTATTTTGAGCAACGTGATTAGTCAATATTAGTAAATCAAGGAGTAAAAAATATATTATGTTTTGCATAAATAATTCGTGTAGTAGTTCTCTACAGCCATTTTAATAATAATCTTCAAAAATACGGAATCTTGTTCTAAAATAATTTAATTTGAATATAATGTGACAAGCAAAACCACCACCCCTTTTAACTTTTTAACTACCTCACACCATACAGAGTTGAGCCCAAAGCTGCGTTTCATTAATTTTAACCTCCTCATTACGATTCGAGTTACAGATAGGACCCTTCTGGGACCACCGCTGAGGGTCCACACTCAGATCCGCAGATATTAATTTAAAATAGAAACGCGGAACCGTTTAATCGTCCATGAGTTTCAGTAACGTTTCTGCTCAGCAAAAGAATGATCTAATTTCCTTCTCGTTGTGCATAGTAAAAGAGGTTTTCCCAGTGAGGCAACATTATTTTTATACTCTTTTTTCTTATCCGGTACACTATTGGCGTGTGCTATTGGCAGTGCAATATTGGTAAGCGTTATGTTGGATGCTTGGATGCCCTGCAACAAGATGGGATGATGATATTCGAAGGCTGGCTGGTGTGGGCTGGATGAGAGTGGCCAAAAATCGGGAGCGGTGGCGTGCAATTGGGGGTGCATGTCCAGCAGTGGAAGAGTCCATACTCTTCACGACTGATCAACCAATAGTGTTGGTCGTGATCTCCATGTACTCGTAGTAGTCTGGGTAGGGCCAGTTGTAATGCGCGTCAATAGGGTCTGGGTCGTTGACTCGTTTTTTTTATACTAGAGGCCACAACCGAGCAAGCACCTGATCAATAAAGACTAAAAAAAGAATAGTATGCCAATTGTTTTAAAGAGAAATAGGTGTAAAATAGTTTCATTAAATAGACGACTATGTAATGACTTACTGCTACTAATTATACTGTGTATCGAGCTTAAAGCTGAGACAGAAGGTATTGTTCACGTTTGGATATCAATTTCCTTTTTAATTTAGCCTTCTGATTTACCTTTGATGCTTAAAGATTGAGCTTACTCATCTCATTTGGATCTAAAATTTTATTGAGTCGGGTCTAGGTGTTTGAACGTCATAAAAAATTAAATTCCATCGAAAATATAACCACACCAATATAATTATGGTGATTGACCTCCAAATCTTGACATACTCGTAGTAGTGGTGAACATACGCCTAGTTCAAAATGTCTCGCCGCTCCATGTAGTGATATATGTCACCGACAATTATCAGCGGCCTGAAATAGGGGCCTGGTCGTATGCCAAAACAGAAATGAAATTCACTGATGATAACTGTGAATCTTCGCAAACGAAAGTCATACAAAACATTATAATTGCGCCAACGAAAAGTCCAAACTTTTACATTCGCAATCGAAACGGAATCATTTATTTGCTTAATCAAAACCGAATCCTATTAATTAGGGAAGTACCCGAGGGCAAGTTCGAAACGCCCAAGAAATTATTGCCGAACTTCAACTCGATATAAACGTTATTTAATTTCGAGTAGTGTTGTGAGCTGGGACTTGTAGTTCAGCTTTCAGTGAGTCGGAAACATTTTAATTAGATTATTAAAGTGACAGCTGTGAAGCAAACCAAACTAAGATGCCTCGAACGGACCCATTGCTAAAGCAATCGTTCTCCATCTAAACATAAAGCGCCCCAACACTATTAAATACTTTCCAAGTCTCGGGTCTCCACTTAGAAACTCTTCTAACCCAACGCAGCCCATTGCACTTCAGCCATGCTAATTCGATATACCTACTATGTCGTCTCTTTAGCCTTTTGTCGGATATGTCATTTTGGATTTTATCTTCAAAAAAACTCCGGGCACATCTCATTCTATACCACACGCTGAGCGACCTTAGCTGGTGGGCTAGCCATAGGTAAGTAAGTAAGTTACTTTAGTAGAACTTCTGCCATAATTCTGTCAAATATTAAGTGCACTTTATTGATATTGAAACCGTCATATTGTGGACATAATAATAATTTTCAATAATTGCTGTTTAATAAGTCATGATGTTGACTCATTTAACAAAGAACCTGGTGACAAAATGACTCGAGCGAATGACAAAATTTGATTAAATTCGCACCACTACGAATATAACTTAGTTTTATAAATTGGGAAAGTTCACCGGCTGAGGCAAGGTCGTGTCTTCCACCGGGTAATTTGGTGCTGATTACGAGCAACATTGATTTAAGGAGTTTTTCTGTGATGATAAAGAGTGATTGATTGAGGAAGAGTTTTGGAGGCAGCGGGGACAATTTTGCATTAGATGCTGTCTTGCTTAAAACTCTTAACTCACCTTTCATTTTCTTTTGATTGATTCTCGGCTACTCGCTGGCAGCACCTGCCAACTAACATTTAAGTACTAGTTTACTTCGTGCGAGCTGGTACCTAGCCAGTAGACATTATTATAAAGTTCGGATAGTTTTTGTGATAGGTAGCAGGATCGGATGATCAGATCATCTGATGGTCAGCGTTTAATTAGCACGGCCAACTACCTGCGGAGTTACAAGTGCGTTGCCAACCTTTTAACCAATAGGGGTTTCCCGATTGGACCGCGGGTACCCTCATTCACTCGTTGAAAAACAGTGCAGGCGCTGCTTGTGTGATAATCGGTCAAGCCGACCCATACTCGCCGAAGCATGTTCAAGCATGGCTCTCCCACGAGCAAAACTGTCGAAGTCAACTTTGTAATATGGGTCATATTGAGGCTCTATGTCCTTTAAAGAATGTTTATTTAACCGACAACGCAACTAGGTAACTTTGTAGAGATTCTCACTAACACCTAGTTTGTTCGGCGCCAAAACTGTTTTCCAGCAGTTATTTACAATGCCTTTTTGAAATTTCGTCGTAACGTCAAAAATTATGGCGGCACATGGACTGTTTCGCTTGTCGGCGGAATTAGCACGTGTCGAAACGGCGACTAATTTCATCGAATGAAAACGCGGTACACAGTTCGGAAATAAACATTTTGAATTTTTGCTGTGTAACTTTGATACTGAGTTTTGAATGGACTTTAAAAAAAACTATATTGTTACAATTCATTGGCCTTTGCAAACGGAAATAGAGTTTATCTGTATCAGGATCAGATGGGTAAATCTCGTACATTCGTCAGTGATGTCGAATATAGAGATTTCATACATTCGTCCATACAAATAATTCAATCGACTTCAATGTCGAGTGCACGAGAATTACCCCCCTGGTCTATATTCCGTTGTGAACTACTTCGCATAGTATCCATTGGTTCCTAAATGTGATGAAAAGTTCTAAAAAAATCTAGAATTGTGTATCGAACTGAATTGTGTATTGTGATCGATCGATCTCATAGACGCAATAAGTTTATACGCAGCAGTGGATGGATGTGAGCTGATCATGATAATGTAACGACAAGGGGTCAACAGCAGAGTTATTAAAGCATTCATGTCAATGTCCACCCGGGGTAGACAAGTCAGGAATGATGTACCATTGGACGACCCGGTTGGTTCAGTGGTAGTGAATGCTGCGTCTGGGCCAAGGATTGCAGGTTCAATCCCCGCACAGTACAAATATTTGCTTGTATTGGTCTGGGTGTCTTCTATGTATTATAAGTATGTATTTACAAAAGAAAAGTATTATATGTATATACTTGTAATCCCACTGTTGGTTCTGATATCTGTAACACAGGTGCTTGAAGCTACCTATCTCAGAGTCAAATCAATGTATGTGATGTAGTGAAAATATTAAAAAAAATATTAAAATATATTATTTAACGGTACCCTTCGCCTAATACAAAAGGTGAACCAGTTTAAAGGTATTTAATACCTTTTTAAAAATGCATCTCATGCATGCTGTGTGCAGGCCCCGGTATACAGGGTGAGCTCGTCTGTCCACTTTCCGTGAACTAATTAAAACTTCCCGTTGACTGGTAATGGCTTTTGTTTCCACTCATGAATTCATAACCCGGGATATCTAATTACTGGGCCCAACTTGGATTGGTTAGAAATTAGATTAAACTGGAGTCAGGTGACATCGTTATACTGGCATCGCCATATTTTAATACGGCCGGCATTTTATAGGTACCTACTGATAGCATAAAATAAATAGACGAAAGATTCAGTAAATACAGACAACATCACATACATTGTCCTAGTCACAAACTAAGGTCATGTGCTATGGAAACCAGAAACAACGAAGGAGCCACAAACACCCAGACCCAACACAAATATGTGTACTTTAATAAACCCATACAACATCTCATATATCAAATTGACCCGACTCCATACGATGTAGCTAAAGCACTTGTGTTACACATAACAGAGGACAAAAAAATTCCAAATATAATACCTAGACACTATATTCAGTATACACAATTATTTATTACACGAATGTTTGTCCAGGGTGGGGGTCGAACCTACGACCTTTGGCGCATTTGGTCCTGCTCTATCGGACCACTCAAATGAAAATATTAAATGAAATTTAATGACTTCAATGCACGAACATTAGTGCATTAACCCCCCGATGAACATCCTAGAATGTCACATCAAATGTCTTATTTAAAGTGAGGTCTTTTGATTAAACACATAATTTTTTTTTGTCAATACCCTATTTCCTCGTAGTATATGTAGTACACGTAGTGCGTTGGCCTATAGCCTAATAATAATGAATCTTATAAAATTACGGAATCTTATTCTAAAATAATTTAATTTGAATAAATGTGACAAGCACAACCACCCCCCCTTTTAACTTTTTAACTACCTCACACCATACAGAGTTAGCCCAAGCTGCGTTTCATTAATTTTAACCTCCTCATTACGATTCGAGTTACAGATAGGACCCTTTGGGACCCCGCTGAGGGTCACACTCAGATCCGCTGATATTAATTTAAAATAGAAACGCGGAACCGTTTAATCGTCCATGCGTTTCAGTAACGTTTCTGCTCAGCAAAAGAATGATCTAATTTTCCTTCTCGTTGTGCATAGTAAAAGAGGTTTTCCCCGTGAGGCAACATAATTTTTATACTCTTTTTTCTTATCCGTACAACTATTGGCGTGTGGTTATTGGCAGTGCAATATTGGTAAGCGTGATGTTGGATGCCCGCGACAAGATGGGATGATGATATTCGAAGGCTGGCTGGTGTGGGCTGGAAGAGTGGCCAAAAATGGGAGCGGTTGCGTGCAATTGGGGGGTGCATGTCCAGCAGTGGAGAGTCCATACTCTTCACGACTGATCGGACCAATAGTGACACTATTGGCAGATCGGTCGTGATTTCCATGTACTCGTAGAAGTCTGGGTAGGGCCAGTTGTAATGCGCGTCAATAGGTCTGGGTCGTGACTCGTTTTTTTATACTAGAGGCCACAACCGAGCAAGCACCTGATCAAATAAGACTAAAAAAAACCGGCCAGTGCGAGTCGGGCTCGCGCACAAGGGTTCCGTAGCAGCAAATATAATAAAACTTAAACCAAAAATTACAGTTAAATCTAACCTAGTCTCAAAAACTATAAGAGATACTTTTGATCAAACCAAAAATCGTTGAAGAGTTAATTAGCATGCATCACCTCTATTTTTTTTAGAATTTTATACCCCGTAGTTATAAAAATAGAGGGGGGGGGACATACTTTTTACGACTTTGAGAGCTGAGATCTACAAAAAACCGTTCACTTTAAGAAAAATGTTTTTTAGAAAACTTTATATCATTTTAAAAGACCTTTTCCATTGATACCCCACACGGGTATGTACATCGAAAAAAAAAATTTCATCCCTCAGGTAACTGAGGGATGAAAATTTTTTTTTTACATGTAAATGTATGGGGGGCCCCACCCCCAATTCTTTTTTTACTATTTAGTGTCATATTTTTGTAGCGGTTCATACAAAACATATTCCCATCAATTTCATCACTGTAGTACTTATAGTTTCCGGAGTAAATCGGCCTGTGACAGACGGAACAGACGGACAGACGGACAGACGGACAGACGGACATGACGAAACTATAAGGGTTCCGTTTTTGCCATTTTGGCTACGGAACCCTAAAAAGAATAGTGCCAATTGTTTTAAAGAGAATAGGTGTAAAGGTTTCAATTAAATAGGCCGACTATGTATTGACTTACTGCTACTATTTATACTGTGTATCGAGCTTAAAGCTGAGACAGAAGGTATTGTTCACGTTTGGATATAATTTCCTTTTATTTAGCCTTCTGATTACCTTTGATGCTTAAAGATTGAGCTTACTCTCTTATTTGGATCTAAAATTTTATTGATCGGTCTAGGTGTTCTTAATTAATTCCATCGAAAATATAACCACACAATATAATTATGGTTATTGACCCTCCAAATCTTGACATACTCGTAGTAGTGGTGAACATACGCCTAGTTCAAAATGTCTTGCCGCTCCTGTAGTGATACTCGTATATGTCACCGACAATTATCAGCGGCCTGAAAATAGGGGACTGGTCGTTTGCCAAAACAGAAAATGAAATTCCTGATGATAACTGTGAATCTTCGCAACGAAAGTCATACAAAACATTATAATTGCGCCAACGAATAAAGTCCAACTTTACAATTCGCAATCGAAACGGAATCATTTATTTGCTTAATCAAACCGAATCCTATTAATTAGGGAAGTACCCGAGGGCAAGTTCGAAACGCCCAAGAAATTATTGCCGAACTTCAACTCGATATAAACGTTATTTAATTTCGAGTAGTGTTGTGAGCTGACTTTTGTTTTACTTTCAGTGAGTCGAAAAATTTTAATTAATTATTTAAGTGACAGCTGTGAAAGCAAACCTAACTAAGATGCTCGGAACGGAAACCATAGCTAAGGCAATCGGCGCTCCATCTAAACAGAAAGCGCCCCACACTATTCTTTCCAAGTCGCGGTCTCCACTTAAGAACTCTTCTAACCCAACGGCTAGCCAATGCCACTTCAGCCATGCTAATTCGATATACCTACTATGTCGGTCTCTTTAGCCTTTTGTCGGATGTCATTTTGGATTTTATCCTTCACAAAAACTCCGGGCACATCTCATTCTATACCACACGCTGAGCGACCTTAAGCTGGTGGGCTAGCCATACTGTAAGTAAGTTACTAGTTAAATAGTAACTTTTGCCTTGCTGTATTAAATAAGTCAAAAGACTCAATCACTTGACTCACTTAACAAAGAACCTGGTGACAAAATGACTCGAGCGAATGACAAAATTTGATTAAATTCGCACCACTACGAATATAACTTAGTTTTATAAATTGGGAAAGTTCACCGGCTGAGGCAAGGTCGTGTCCTTCCACCGGGTAATTTGGTGTGATTACGAGCAACATTGATTAAGGAGTTTTTCTGTGATGATAAAGAGTGATTGATTGAGGAAGAGTTTTGGAGCCAGCGGGGACAATTTTGCATTAGATGCTGTCTTGCTGAAAACTCTTAACTCACCTTTCATTTTCTTTTGATTGATTCTCGGCTACTAGCTGGCAGCACCTGCCAACTACCATTTGCAAGTCTACTAGTTTACTTCGTGTGAGCTGGTACCTAGCTAGTAGACAATTATAAAGTTTGGATAGTTTTTGTGATAGGTAGCAGGATCGGATGATCAGATCATCTGATGGTCAGCGTTTAATTAGCACGGCCTATAGACACTCACAACACCTGCGGAGTTACAAGTGAGTTGCCAACTTTTTAACCAATAGGGGTTTCCCGATTGGACCGCGGGTACCCTCATTCACTCGTTGAAAAACAGTGCAGGCGCTGCTTATGTGATAATCGGTCAAGCCGACCCATACTCGTCGAAGCATGTTCAAGCATGGCTCTCCCACGAGCAAAGCTGTCGAAGTCAACTTTGTAATATGGATCATATTGAGGCTCTATGTCCTATGTTTATCTAACCGACAACGCAACTAATAACTTTGTAGAGATTCTCACTAACACCTAGTTTGTTCGGCGCCAAAACTGTTTTCCAGCAGTTACTTACAATGCCTTTGAAAGCGACGATGCGGGGATGGGTTGTAGGACTGTATGAATAAGTTTACCTGTATTTTTCTGTATTTTTTTATTTTACCAATTTTCTCTTTGACACTCTTCAGCACGACAATAATACTGACAACAATGACAATCAAAACAGCAATTATAAAAACATAAAAACAATAAATTCTTAAAATATAAACTACAAAAGAGTTCTCAACATCCTGCCCCTCGTGCAGCAATGCACCAACTGCGAGGGCTCCATGTGTGACGCGCGCGATGGGGTTAGGTTCGGCTACCAGAGGGGTCATCAGTTGGGACCTTTACAAGTTTTCTAAGGGGACGGCGTAACGTGCCCCCTGCTGTAGTAACGTCGACTACTCTGGTGACGCCATCTTTCCCAGGGTAAAGCCTGTCTATACGCCCTCGTGGCCACAATCCTCTTGGAAGAGATTCGTCCACTATGATGACGACATCTCCTGCTTTCATCGTTGGGTAATTGTATTTGCCTTGGCGATCCCGCGGTTGCATACTGGGGAGGACTTCGCGCACCCAGCGGCTCCAAAAGTGGTCGGCCAGTCTTAGCGCCTTCTTCCACTCCGCGCGGCCGATCAAATCGCAGTCGTTGGTGTGGGGCAAACTTTGACTCGATGACGATTCAATTAGAAAATGAAAAGGCGTTAGCGTAGTTGGGTCTTCGGGATCTGTGGAGACGTGTGCGAGTGGATGTGAATTTACTATGGCCTCCGCCTCAGCCAGGAGTGTTGCAAAGGTCTCTTCTTTGGGATTCCTTTCGTTTAGCGTTGCTTTTAAGGCCACTTTTACTGTTCTCACTAAACGCTCCCAACATCCTCCAAAAGACGGCGCTGCAGCTGGAATGAAGCTCCACTTTATTTTCTTAACGGCCATAAACTCCTCCACGTCCTTAGTATAAAACTCTCGTAAGATACGGTTTGCACCAGTAAAGGCGGTCCCATTATCAGAGTATATTGTGTCAGGGGTCCCTCGCCTGGCAATGAAGCGCCTGAGTGCCATTATCGCGGAATCAGCAGAGAGGCTATGTACCAATTCTAGGTGAAGTGCTCGCGTTGTTAAACAAGTAAACAGAGCTACACGAGCGAGATGATCTGCTTTTCGACGTTCGCTCGCTCGGAGCCGGGTCGGCTACGTGAGACGAGCTGGGAAGGATGTTCGCGGGGGCTTCCGGGTTAGCTGACATTATGTTTTTCTTACTACGGGTAATCATTGGAGTACGACTAGGGTGAAAATTTGATTACGAAATGGTAAATAAACAAAATGTTTGGATGAGTAACTATGAAGTAGGTATGTATAGGCACTGAATATGAAGGGTGAAAGACCAAATGAAAGCGACGATGCGGGGATGGGTTGTAGGACTGTATGAATAAGTTTACCTGTATTTTTCTGTATTTTTTTATTTTACCAATTTTCTCTTTGACACTCTTCAGCACGACAATAATACTGACAACAATGACAATCAAAACAGCAATTATAAAAACATAAAAACAATAAATTCTTAAAAATATAAACTACAAAAGAGTTCTCAACAGCCTTTTTGAAATTTCGTCGTAACAGGAAAAATTATGGCGGCACATGGACTGTTTCGCTTGTCGGCGGAATTAGCACGTGTCGAAACGGCGACTAATTTCATCGAATGAAAACGCGGTACCCAGGTTGGAAATAAACATTTTGAATTTTTGCTGTGTAACTTTGATACTGAGTTTTGAATGGACTATATTGTTACAATTCATTGGGCTTTGCAAACGGAAATAGAGTTTATCTGCATCAGGATCAGATGGGTAGATCTCGTACAATCGTCAGTGATGTCGAATATAGAGATTTCATAAATTCGTCCATACAAATAATTCAATCGACTTCAATGTCGAGTGCACGAGAATTACCCCCCTGTTCTATATTCCGTTGTGAACTACTTCGCATAATATCCATTGGTTCCTAAATGTGACGAAAAGTTCTAAAAAAATCTAGAATTGTGTATCGAACTGAATTGTGTATTTGTGATCGATCGATCTCATGGACGCAATAAGTTTATACTCAGCAGTGGATGGATGTGAGCTGATCATGATGATGTAACGAAAAGGGGTCAACAGCAGAGTTTTTTAAGCATTCATGTCAATATGTTTTTAAACTTTCGCGTTGCATTAAACAAATACTTCATATAAACGGGACTAAACGCGACAAAAATTAATAAGTACATTCTAGCACTTATTGCTTGACGTTTCGACTGCGTTACAACAGCCGTGGTCACAAGCGAACTCGCTTGTGACCAGTAAGTAGCAGTAAGTGCTAGAATGTACTTAGTTTATTAATTTTCGTCGCGTTTAGTCCCGTTTATATGAAGTATTTGTATTCATGTTAATGTCCACCCGGGGTAGACAAGTCAGGAAGTACCATTGGACGACCCGGTTGGTTCAGTGGTAGTGAATGCTGCGTCTGGGCCAAGGATTGCAGGTTCAATCCCCGCACAGTACAAACATTTGCTTGTATTGGTCTGGGTGTCTTCTATGTATTATAAGTATGTATTTACAAAAGAAAAGTATTATATGTATATACTTGTAATCACAGGTGCTTGAGCTACCTATCTCAGAGTCAGATCAATGCATGTGATGTAGTGAAAATATTAAAAAAAAAATTAAAATATATTGTTTAACGGTACCCTGCGCCTAATACAAAAGGTGAACCAGTTTAAAGGTATTTAATAACTTTTTAAAAATGCATCCCATGCATGCTCTGTGCAGCCTCGGTATACAGGGTGAGCTCGTCTGTCCACTTTCCGTGAACTAATTAAAACTTCCCGTTGACTGGTAATGGCTTTTGTTTCCACTCATGAATTCATAACCCGGGATATCTAATTACTGGGCCCAACTTGGATTGGTTAGAAATTAGATTAAACTGGAGTCAGGTGATGTCGTTATACTGGCATCGCCATATTTTAATACGGCCGGCATTTTATAGGTACCTACTGATAGCATAAAATAAATAGACGAAAGATTTATTAAATACAGACAACATCACATACATTGTCCTAGTCATTAGTTTGTGGTCATGTGCTATGGAAACCAGAAACAACGAAGGAGCCACAAACACCCAGACCCAACACAAATATGTATACTTTAATAAATCCATACAACATCTCATACATCAAATTGACTTGACTCCATACGATGTAGCTAAAGCACTTGTGTTACACATAACAGAGGACAAAAAATTTCTAAATATAATACTTAAATACACATATTGCACCCAGACACCGAATATACACAATTATTTATTACACGAATGTTTGTCCAGTGTGGGGGTCGAACCTACGACCTTAGGCGCATTTAGTCCTGCTCCATCGGACCAGTCAACCAGAATTCAATGCACGAACATTAGTGCATTAACCCCCGATGAAACATCCTAGAATGTCACATCAAATTTCTTATTTAAAGTGATGATGAATAAAAATAATTCATCAAACAGATCTCCATGTTATATTATAATGATATAACCTTCACCCCATTCCAAATCCGATGTGAGACCAACGCTCCCAGGCCCTTTAGGCAATAATTGGCTCGTAAGATAGTTAAGGCACTTGGCCAACTTTTAAACTTCAGTTGATTTCCAACAAATCCCCGCCTTGGGGCTGTTCCTAACTTTAACATTCCTGTGTTGGCTCGCAAGTTTCGCTCTCAGAATAACCCTGTATATTTGTAGGTATGACGAGTATATGTAGTTGCTAGGACCGATGGTAGCTAAGTGGATAAGATCGCTTCTTCCGTACGGAAGTGACCTTTGGATGTTTCAATGCTTTATCAGCATTCTTTAGTAGCTACCACACTACCCACTGTTGGGCATATGCCTCTCTAAAACAACTCCTCTCACTACTACACTCCCACTTTTTTTAGTGGCTCAGTATATTGGCTCACATCATCCTGATGATAAGCAAAAGGGGAGCCCATGTTGCAGTTACAACGGACGCGACGGCATCACATCTGCTGGCACTGGCTCGCGTTTTCCTGGTCCATACGTTGTCTGCGTGACTTCGTGGCCTCGAAGCTACAACGCATTTGCCCCATCTTTCATCATCATCATCATTTCAGCCAATAGACGTCCACAGCTGGACATAGGCCTCCCCGTAAGTTCTCCACACAGATCGGTCCTGTGCCACCCGCATCCAAGGGACTCCCGCGACCTTCACCAGATCGTCGGTCCACCTGGTGGGAGGCCTGCCACGGCTGCGGCCTCCTGCACGTGGCCTCCACTCGAGGACCTATCCACCCCAACGGCCGTCTGTCATCTTTCGTACTGTTACAAATATTGGTTGTATTGGGATTATCATCTACCACTGGACTCCTAAAGATTAAACGCGGACGTTAAAGAGGGGATCGGAACATTAAGTAAACGAGCCTTCGAAGTTCCCACTTTTTGTTAGACATTGCTGTTCCGGCAAAAGTCAGTCCATTCAAATAATTTAGATGTTAGATAATAAAACGAAGATAACATTTTTCTTATTAAAGCCAAGCGATTTTTGTTTGAATGATGTCGCTCTGTTGGTCTAATGGTTTAAGTACCGGGCCGTGATCTCGGGGTCCAAGATGCGTTGTCGTGGTGCGAGGGCTTCGCGCTATTTGAAAGAAAGAAAATACATTTATGAATTTGGACACCACAACACATATTACATGTTACAGACAATTGACACAACACAAGAAAATAAAAAACAATAGTAAAAATAAATTAAAACAAAAAAAATAACAACAAAAAATAAACTGTCCTTCCCCATTTGATTGGCCAGCAGTGCCGTGTATTTATATTATGCTGTGTTATGTTGAGGCATCCAGCATAATTTCCCCACGACTATCTCCCCAGATGTACAGTAGTTTTCTAATTGACTTGAACGGGAATCGAACCCGGGACCTTTCCCGCTTCGGCTTATCACCATAGCCACTGCGCCACCGAGGCCCTCAAACATCGATCGGAATGGCGAACATTTCAAGAGGGTTATGTTATTAAGTACAGATACTAAACGCTAGTACTATAGTATCAGTATCTGCCATAAACTCGGATTCCATCCATATCACCTGGATGGATGGCGGTCCACTACCGTGCGCTTTACTCGACACTTTCTGCCACGCACCTCCTCATTGTGGAATCAACTTCCCGCAGCGGTATTTCCGAACCGGTACGACATTCAAATCTTCAAGAAACGAGCCAATACCTTCCTAAAAGGCCGGTACGCATCCGCACTCCTTCTGGTGTAGCTGATGTCCATGGGCGGCGGTGATCACTTACCATCAGGTGACCCGCTTGCTCGTTTGCCTTCCTATAATATAAAAAAAAAACTGTGCAACACGTTTAATTATAATTATTCATGTCATCTGTAAGCTAAAATAACATTTGAACTAAAACTACTAATTTACACCAGTCTGAATTAACTAGATCTTCAAGGATGAAAACTTGAGAACTCGAAAAGTGCATACTTACACTCACGAGTTGTTAAATAAGTACGTAAATTAAGATAACTCTATACTTTAAGTAAACTGACATAAATCTTAAGCTAGCTAAATACTCAGCGTTTCCAGACAGTACAGGTATTGTCACAGTGTTAAGAAGATAAAGAATATTATGACTCGATCAATATATCTTATATTTTAGTATATCTCATATCATAGTCGAAGATGACAGGTGGCAGACAAGCAAACGGATCATATGGTGGCAAGTTCACTACCAACTTTATCCGGTACCCTCCTTTCAAACACGCCCTTGGTGCTGCTTCACAATGATTTTCAACGAGGCCGTAGTCACTCTGGTCGAGCCGGACCATTCATGCCAAAGCGTTGCTCTCCCACGGTCTGAATCAATTCCAGATCTGCTTTAGTATGAAGAACCATCACAAGCGCGACTTGCTCACACCGTAAAATTGTAGTCATCGAATAAAGATCATTAAGCATGTAAGATAAGAAAAATAAGCAAAGTAGAAATCAACTGTTCCATACATTATTGCCCGGTCTATATTCTTATTGTATGGAACAGCAGATTTTTATTGTAGTAACTTTGATGATGTTACAAGTTAAGCGAGCTTTATTCGTGTTACCTATTATGAGAGCTTCGGAATTAAAACGGCGTCCAAAAAATATACCTAATTCTTTTCTCAAAACGTAGACCTTAGTCCGTCTAACTGAGTCCGATTCGTAATTTAATTGTTGTATTCCCGTCTAAATCCAAAAGTAATTATAAAGGGTGTTCGTTACCTCACAGGTTCAGAGGATCTTTTTGTTTAGTGTAGTTGAAACCAACCAACTGAATAATTTCACAGGTTCAGAAGTTGGTTCAGACCGCTGTTCCTAATTTCATTATCTGAAATAAACTTCAGCCTAATAAAATTTGGATGTACAGTCACGTGCAGTAATAAGTATACAACCACATTCAAATGTGAACCTTATAGTCCTGCCAATAAGAGTCGATGTGTTTACATTTATTACGATGGTACAGCCTTAATGTTTAACACATTTTCTTAATCTGTCTTCTTTCTATAAACTTTGTAACGAGGTAAGTTGCATAGTTAATGTCCCTGACGTAAACCTTATATGCAAACCGAAAGGGTGAAACAATTGCGCGCGAAACACTTGCGCGATGTAGTCGACTCCCAGCGCCATCTATTGGCAAATTAAGTTAAAAAGCGAAGCGAATGCGGGCAACTAGTGAAACTACGAGTATATAGTGCGCAAAATGAAACGAAGATTGTTAAGCGCAGATGCTTAGTAGGGACCAGGTCAATGTATGCGATGTTGTGTCAATGCATTTATCTATTTAATTTTCGGTATGAAGTCAAGCATTCTTTCAATCTTTTCTCAAAATCCTTACACGTTTTCTTCCCTCCACTCACGATCATCCTCCCTGCAATATACTTAAAAACCAGCGCATCCCGAGAGCCCTATTTGTAACAATTACTTCCAACTTGTGTTCTTAAGACAAACTACTTAATTACTCTGAGTGGACTCACAATTAAGCGAAGGGAAATTAAGTGAGGTGGGAGTAATTCTTCGCGCAAGATGAGTTTATTATATGGTTTTATTGAGATTGTATGTGCCATGCTGTAGACCAGGTTTTTTTTAACCTTTTTGCAGTCACGGACCACTTTTGCAATTTAAACTATTCCACGGACCTTAAACACGCACAACTTAATTATTTCTTTCCCTACTTGTTGTCATCATCATCATTTAAGTCAAAAGACATTCACTGCTGGACATAGGTCTCCCCCAAGTTCTCCACACAGATCGGTCCTGTGCCACCCGCATCCAAGGCACTCCCGCGACCTTCACCAGATCGTCGATCCACCTGGTAAGAGGCCTGCCACAGCTTTGGCCTCCTGCAAGCGGCCTCTACTCAAGGACCTTTCTACATCAACGGCCGTCTGTTCTCCTTGCAATGTGCCTTACCATTGTACCATTGCCATAGCAAGAACCTGGAGAGCGTCTCCCAAGATTTGGTCCGTATGCCGAGACGGTAGGAAGGACCTATGGGCTGGTGGAGGGACCTGTGTCTTGCCCATTGCCACTTGAGCCATGCAATTCTTTGGGCTATGTCTGCGACCTTACCTTACCTCACTTGATGTAAACGGGACTAAACGCGAGGATATTAAAATGTAAGTACGTACACTTGCTGCTTGACGTTTCGACCGCGATACAACGGTGGTCACAAGCGGACTTATCAAGATCATCCAAGATACAATCAAGTCAATGTTTGAACCAACCAAGAGCTTAAACATTAATGATCCCTTCAAGCCGGATGAAAACGTATTTGCTATGCCCTCAGGTGTGCAGTCTGCGGCAATATTTATCTTCTTTCCTTCCTTTCTTTTATTTTAAAGTTGTCATTTTATTGTGCAATGAAACAAGTCTACCTCACTTAATGTAAAGACCTTTGTGTGTTCTCTTTTTCCACTTGTACCAGTTATCCCATATTTCTACTTAGATAAAAGATCGCAAAACAAAACAGAAAGAGCAGTATACCTTTCAAACAGAATCAAGTAACCAATTTATAAATAACAAACCTTCTACAGGACAAAAGAACATAAACCACTGCGCATTTCATATGCATACACAGAGCATGCAAGTTGAAAATTATCCCAAGAAAACTGCAGCGAGGCAATAAAAAAACAAGCAATTGTCAAAGTAGAAATCCACAACCCTCCTCAAAGGACCTGCAGCGAATTACGAAAAACCGTAAATAATACACCGGCATACTGCCGACCTTCTGACTGCGAAACATTCTCAAAACAATCTTAAAAATACACCTTAATTCCCAACAAAATTTCAAAAAGAAACCCTACGTCACAAAGAATAAGGAATTGAAACTGCCGCAGCGACAGCAAAAGCGTTTGTAGATGCCTAAGGAAAGATGTGCCGCTACAAAAGTTGAAGGAACACAAATTTGAACTTTACGTCACAATTTTAAGAGTTACAAAGTTTCTCGTCGTCTGTATTTGGGTTGCAAACTCAAAGGCACACTAGAATGTTTCCTTTTTCCTATTCCTGGTTGCAGAGATTCTTACAAGCATGTGGGTCGGAGGTACCACAATGAGAAAAGTTTGAATGTTTCATTAAGAGCTCTTAGTAAAACCCACGGCTTTACCCACACTTACACTATTATAGTTAGGCTTTCTTTTTAGCTCAGGTTTTTTAACTGTGGATTAAGTTTGGTTTAGTAGGTTTAATTTCTAGTTTTGGTTACTAATAGACGCTGTTGGTTTAGTAACATAGAGCTCGGTGTGATATGATACAATAGCCAATCTACAGCGGGTTTCTAAGCTGCCACAGCTTCGATTATATATCTATTGTACACAATACACAAATAATACACAATTCTTTACGGAAAACGTTAATAAAGTCATCCCAACAGCGCTGTTGGTAATACTTTTTAGTAGCTGCAATTTTTTTGGCCCGTCCAGGGAGTCGAACCAAGGACCCCAAGAGCCAGCGTTGTTTTAAAGTGCGACCCGCAAGTCACTGCTCCACCAAGACTGTAGGTGTTTGACTGTGGGGAGTCACACTTCGGCATGAATGTGCCAGTTCGACCGCTGTCATGACACTGCTTCGCCTGCGCTGTTTTTAGCCAATTGAGTGACCGGAGGCCCAAATTTTACCTTAAACCGGTAAAAGGGGGTTAAAACGTTGGCAGCACACATGTGATTCTACCGTTATTGCGGGAGCCTATGCGCTTACCAGGTGATACGGATATCAGGTCTGCTCGTCTGCTATAGTCCGAGGCAAGAAAGTGTAGTTATGACCTTGAGTGCGCAGAAACCAATTTTGATAGAAAGTCTTCTTTTTACAAGTGCGCAAAATAACGGTCATCGCTATACTTTCGTGCCTCCAGCTATACCTATCAAATAAAATAAAGAAATAAACACTTTTAAAATATACCAAACCTTTTGAGAAACTCTCAATCTTATGCAAGAACACAAGAGCCGTAAAGTTTCTCCAACAAAGTAGCATTCCGAGACAGAAATTAATAAAACGTGTAACATCTCGCCGTAAATGCACCCTATTGTTGCATCGCCCCCAATGCGCTAGAAATAGAGATGGGAATAAACATCGATAGTTCACAGAATCGATTTTGATTAATCGTTATTGTTTAACTCATCGATTAATATCCGACCCGTTTAGCGCAGTAGTTTAAACGCGCGGTTGAGACTCCCGCTCCAATACAAATGCTTGTTGATGAAACAGATATTTGTGTTAGGTCTAAGTGTTCGTGTTATGTTCGTTGTTCATGGTTTCCATGATACAAGGGAAATCCTTACTTTGGGACCAGAAAAATGTATGTGATGTGGTCTCAATGTATTTACTATTATAAAGATTTTCTCAAGATAGTAAACATAAAGACATGGATGATTGAAACCTACAATTACAAAATGATTGATTTCGTCATAAACCTCATCAGATACGGAAGTGCAAAAAACAATTCGAATAATGATTTCGAAGATAGGAGTTTATTATAAAAGTCGCTACTCTTTTTACTATCTATTGCTATGCTATGATAAACATGTTGTTATTTTATGCCATTTATAAAGAGGTAAATTCTATAGACGACGGCAAGGCTTATAAGGCAAATCCAAAAAAACAAAACACTTTCGCGATGGAATCGACGCTAAGGGACATTTTGTTAGTACAGATTGAAATTAATGTCCCAAAATTTAGCGAGGGCGAGCTACCTACTCGTTCTCCTATAAAGCCATACAATTTAATATATTACTAGTACTGGCTTTAGTTTCAGCAGCAACGCGCCCTCAAAAACGTCTTAATCGATTTTTAATCGATGATTTAAAAATAATGTCGCGCCTCTAGCTAGAAATGAACTGAACGATGCTAGCTCCGCGAACCTCTCGAATGCAGTCTTGCATTCCTTTACATTTTAAACTCGACAACACAATTTAACTGTAGTTAAACTACGAAGAGCAACTAATTTTCGCGTACATATTTTACGGGGCGCACTGTACGAATTTTATTTTTAGAATAATTCAATTTAGAAATATTACATGGCAACTTTTTTCGTAGTTGAAGACGAAGGTAGGTCTATCTTGGACATTTACGTGTTAAGTCATAACTGCTGCACTCAGAGACGTTATATAATCTCAATGCTCATTATCTTAATAATTATAGATAGTATTTTTTAAAGATTACTTAAGTGGGTCTTACAAAGTCAATTAAAACTTTCGTTTAATTATTTTCCGAAGAATTTTAAAAAATATTGTCATCATTGCAATATAAATTAATAAGTAAAGCTAGTTACGACACGGATGAATTTTACTGCCTCACTCAGAGACGTTAATTAAATCTCAATTATCACTTAAATAAACATATTGACCTTTATTTTTATGCAAATAAAGGCTTTTCCATTTTAACGATTAAGCTTTAAGGTTAAATGACGTCTCTGAGTGCGGTTAATTAATAGCGAATAAAAGTCCACCTCCGTCTTCGGAACTAACGGCTTTAATTTAATTCGATTGTTATTGAAATGGCCCCATAACCATGCGATGCACATACACGGAGACCATTTGTATGGGAAACGGCCCGATTCTTGCCTAGGGCTGCCACTGACAGGCGTAGCTTCTTGGCCTCCTGACCGACCTCTCGTACTTTCCTTTTTTTATATACTAGCGCGGCAAACGAGCAAGCGGGTCACCTGCTGGTAAGTAATCATCGCCGCCCATGAACATCTGCGAGATCAGAGAGGCCGCTGATGCGTTGTCGACCTTTCAAGAAAAACTACGCTTTTCTCTTGAAGGTTATAACAGTCAGGAAATACACATCAAATAATTTCCTTAGGCTTTTCTCACCTCTCCGTCATTAGATATAGATGGTGAAGTCTAAAATAAAAAATATTACCATGTCATTGGCGTTCGTTTCATAGGCACCTTTAATAATGCAAAGGAGTAAAATCACACTTTGAATCACCCACTTCTCCCCTAACCAATGCCGTACATCTACGGCATCACTTGTATCTATAGAAACATTTTGTTAATTCTGTGTGCAATATATAAATAGTATTTAAGATATTGAAATTAATATTTTTTGTAGGTGTAACTCCACTGGTGTTGCAAGTGTCCATGGGCGGCGGCAATTGCTTACCATCAGGTGATCCGCCTGCTCGTCTGCTACCTATCACATAAAAAAAAAAAGGTATGAAAATCTTGATGCGGTTTACATAATTCATTTACATTCAAAGTTTCAACAATCCTACTTATGATTTCGGAAAAAAGTGACTGTGACATCAGGACGAACAGACAGACGTGGTGCATCTTTAAGGGTTCGTTTCTGCCATTTAGCAACGGATCCCTAAAAAACTAATTTTTGAATTTTCGTTTATGACTGAAACTATCCCAAATGTCTAAGTATAAACTGCTAGAATTTTCCGGCTGTTTGGTTTTGACGTGTGGCAACCCTAATCCAGCCATATCTTAGACTGAATCCAGGACCTAATGCTTATCAGATGACCCGTTTTCATCTTGTTCATTTAGTACGAACTATTCTTTTGTTACTAGTCTGAGTTTAGTTATGGCTACCTTACTTTGTTGTAGGCGATAGA
The DNA here is from genome assembly GCA_014851415.1 of Cnaphalocrocis medinalis. Lineage (NCBI taxonomy): Eukaryota > Metazoa > Arthropoda > Insecta > Lepidoptera > Crambidae > Cnaphalocrocis > Cnaphalocrocis medinalis. The sequence goes on along the minus strand of CM026276.1, from coordinate 1,716,371 downwards.
ATGAAAATTGATGTTCTTTGTTATTCTTTTTTATGTGATAGCTTGCAGACGAGCAGACGGATCACCTGATGGTAAGCGATTGCCGCCGCCCATAGACACCTGCAACAACAATAGAGTCACAAATGCGCTGAGAATCTTTAAACCTCTTTCCCCCCATTTGGGGTGCCGGTACCCTAACTCACTCGACGAAACACATAGTAGGCAGGCGCTGCTTCACGCCGGCCTTCTGCTAAGCCGTGGTATCACTCCGGTCGAGCCGGCCCGGCCCATTCATACCGAAGCGTCGCTATGTCACGGTTAAAAACGTCGTTGCTATCTATTTGGCTTTTTAAAACTATACTAGTGGCCCGCGTTCACTCCGTTTTAAGGCTGTAGTTTCAAAGTGAACCAATAGATGCCGCTGGGCATCGATTACGTCGCACTTGTGTTTCGTGTTTTCGGTTTAGCTATATAAGCCTTGTCGTTGTCTACATAAATTGTCTCTAAATAAATAGTATAGATCACAGTTTGAAACGTCCAAGAGCCCCAAAAACAACCATCTCTTTCACCCCCGTGCGAACCCACTCCAGTTGTTTAACATTCTCATTACTCGCAGATACAAACGCAATTTGAGCGAATCTACAAGAAAGTCGGCGAACACGCTCGGAATCACTAATGAGAGTGCTTGTTGCCACCGCTTTTTGCTTAAAACCACAGTGTTTATATACGCAGTGGCATAATAACGACCACGAGCAAATATTACGATTACATCAGGTATAATCGTAGTCCGGGTGTCCCAGAACCCTTCTGGTAGCAGCTCCAAACAAAGCAAAAATACTACCCAGGGGGCACACGAGGAAGTCGCCGCACTGTAGTTCCCAATGTAACGGGCCTCGCTGAAGGTTTATGAATAAGGCTAGCTGTGCCCCGTGGTCTTTATAGTAAAAATTATGACTATTAAGGTTTTCGGCAGCAAATTAATTTATTTCCATCGATTTTTCCACAGGAAAATCATTTTTTTTCTGTAATAAAATATACCCTATACGTTAATCCAGAGTGTCAGGTAACGCGATACCAAATCTTGTTAAAATCACTTCAGCCGATTAGTCGTGAAGATATCACAAACATACACACTCAAATTCTCACTCACTCATAAATATTGACGTTAAGTAGCTTAAGCACTTGGTCATAGATATCAGACAACAAAGGAAATCTTCTATACTAATTATAAAGAGATAACTTCTATAGACAACGACAAGGCTTATAGGTAAACCAAAAACACGAAACGCTTGCGCGATGTAATTGGACACAGCGCCATCTATTGGTTCATTTCTGAATTACGGTCCCGAAGCGAAGTGAGGGCGGGCCACTAGTACAAATATATAGGTACTTAAATACATAAACCTATTACACCCCGACACTGCACAAGCACGTGTTCATCACACGAATGTCCATCGAACCCACGACCTTTAGCGTATAAGGCACAACGAAATGCGTCATCCGACCAGTCTTACTTCCACTGCCTATGGTTGCATTGTGATCAGAACTTCAGGCGGTTTACTTTTCGCCATTTCTTGCGTCCTGTGATGGCTTTTTTGTCTCGGTCTGTAGTCTGAAACCGACGGAGTCAAAATACCGGAACGTATAGCTGTATCATCAACTCAGCACAAAAGCAAAAGTAACGAGTATATTATATAAGTGTTATAACAGTCGCAGTAAAATATTAAGCCATACCATTCATTTAATCTTCAATTTAACGAATAGGTATCTTACCAACTGAATAGAATAGAATAAAAGTTTATTTGGCACATTACATACCAACTGCTCATATTGTATAACTTACTCGTAGCTTTAGAAACTATTACCGCTATTAGTAGTAGTATTACCTACTATAAGTTATTTTATATGTATATATCAGAAGCTGTATGTTTCCTTAAAAATAACTAAATACAATAAATAAATACGGGTGTGACACAAGTTTGAAAATTATCTACAAATTCAAGTTTGCAATGATTTTGTACCTAACATGCTTAAATTTTCAAGGTAGATAAACGTATCTAATTTCCTCTCAAATTTTCTCATGATACGGGCAACGGGCTGGATCCTACGAAGTTTCCCCATTCCAACCGTTAAAAAAACACCTCACAGTAATAATACGCGTACGATGGACGCCACACTAAACGTGTACAAACAGACATAAAGTAACTTATATATGAGCACAGTGTATGAGGCTTGCAGGGGATCCATTGGACAGATGACAGACACTTTAAACAGATTCTTTTTAATGGTCACAACGGTTGTTGAAATAATTATGGATTCGAGCGCAATTAGGACGACTCGAATGATGGACTTCATTAGTGAATATTATTATTAATAAGGCTTATGCTTCCGTTTTTAGTCCCGGAACCCTAAAAACGGAAACAATCCATCAGCACCCACATTACAAGCTAACATCCAAACCCACATGCTGAATGCAAATTCCTTTCACTTAGTAAAGAGTAATAGCTTAGATAAGTAGCCCCTGACTTAGCACATTTACTGGGCCGATAATGTTCCCAAACGATGTTTCCGCATCACCCACTATATTCTGAGCTTCACCTGAACTGAGCCTTAGAGAATTGGGTTCTACATTAGTATTAAACAAGGGGAGGGTTGTAGGTCTAGATTACGCTGGTCGCGTTGGGAGAGATCGCACGAATTATGGGCGGGCATTTGTCAAAGTCGCCGTTGCACTGATCGTAACAGGTATATAGTGTGTGGTGCACCGGAATTACTCTATTTGTAATTCGGACATTAGGATTTGGGACATTTTATGTGAGCACCGGATTATGGTAATGTTGGCTGGTTTGTGCGACGAACTGTTACGTATATGCAATACATTATGTTATTGGCATTGTATATAATGTCTGGTTCGCAACCAGCAATGTATTTAAAACCATTGAACTATTATTACTAGTTTATAGAACCGTCAGAGAAATTATTTCTATTTATAAAGTATCAAAAATGTTAAAAAGATAAAGAACATTTATTTGTTACACACACACGACACACCATAGGATAAATATACAAACAGGCTGGACAACAAGAACGTATGACTCAACATTAAAACGAAAAAGAAAAAAACGTGCAAAAAAAGAAGAAAAAACATTACAAAAAATACAAATTGCTGTTAGCCGGCCAAAAGATAAATTAGGTCATGTCGTGGCCCATCACAATAAGTAGCTAACTCAGCATTAATGTTGATCGCTCCTTTATTACAAATATTTTGGGGCTGCTGTATATGAATGTTTATTCGCAAACTCCCAGCAAGAAAACGCTCTCAAATTTAAATTAAACTTAAATCAAAACGCGGGACGTAACTTGCGGTACGTGTCTGATGAATGGATTCCATGAGTGGAAAATTTCCGATCGTAAATCTAAATATTGTTAATTTATACCGTATTTACTTTATCTTTGCTGTTTTGCGACGAGGAAAGTTGGTTGAGAGCTGTGAGGAGGAAAGTTAGTCGAGACACGTTGAAAGATGCTGCGGGAGATTTTGTCGAGTGACAGAGAAATATGTACCTATTCGAAAGCAAAAAAATAACATTACTTATTAAGGTAAAGATAAACATTAAGGCAAAGATAAAGATTTAGCTTATTAAGGTGAAGATGAAGCATAAAGAAAATCATAAAAAGCTGCAAAAAGTAAACAGGTACAATACACACATTGAAAGTTTGTTTAAAGAAAATGGATAGTAAAGTGCGCTACCCCCTTTATGCTTCCCAGAGTGCCCAGATTGGACCTCCGATACCCTCACACACTCGGCAAAACACAGCTCAAAAGCTGGCCTTTTAGAACTTTAAGACTGAGGAGAGGATCTCGCGCAGGTCACTCCATTTGATCTGAGAACGAACGGTGTTAACGAATTAGCTGTTAGCTTTTCATTCATCATTCAAACTCGATACTGAGCTACCATCGATTTAATTGGTATTCGAGTAACGTCGTAACCTGACTCGATGTATCGAGCGATAAAAGATGAGTTATGAATTTGGCTCTTCAATCCAAGTTGTACGCGTGTACGCGGGCCTTCATTAATGTTTCGGCTTGTTTCTTGTTGAGACTTAATATTTGAATTTCAACCACAAGGCCTAAGTTGTTCATGACTTGACTAAATGACCATATTATTTGCGTAAACTTTGGAATATTATATATTCAGCAGTAGATTCGGCATGAATGATGACGAGATTTTTTTATGTGATAGCGCCCTGTGGGACGCCAAAGGTATCTCTAGATAGACCAGGTCGAAAAAGATCTTTCTCACCTACAACGGTCGGACTGGCGACAGGTAAGTAAAACAAAAAAAATACTAAGTGTTTCTTCAGTAGGTCAAACGAACTGAGCACCTAACACGTTCAAAATACTAATGTCGAGCGCTGTGATAGAATGAAGAAGTTTTGCTTCTAACATCATAATAAACTTTCTAACAGAATATCAATCTGCGCCAACAAGCAAGACACGCTCAAAAATTGAAAAACATCCACCCGAAGTCGCTGAGTCACACTCAACTTATGAATAATATAGTTTTGCAAACAGACCTCTGATAAATATGCGCTCGGTGCTCGGCGCGATGGAGCGCGGTGCACTGGAGGTGAAGTGGTGCGAGTCTGGGGTGGTTTTAGGGCGCACCAATTTTTAAGAGCATAGATGACAGTACTGTAGATTTCACAAACATTTCACACAAATCTTTGCGTATGCGTGTCGTAAGCAATTGGTATGAAAATTGAAGAGCTAGCTCCCTTTTTTGTACGTAAACAATTAAAATTGACCGCAAAGTAAGTATTAGGATAAATAAGCCTGGCGTGGGCATGAAACTATTTATTTCTTGTAAAGGTCGTGCTAGGCTATAGTATACGGATGAATAGTGATTCAAACTAACCGCTGCACATACAAGCATGTGAGAATTAAAGTCAAGTTGGTGCGCTTGAAAGTTGGTGCGCCTGTAGGTTGGTGCGCCTGAAATTTGGTGCGCCTGAAAGTTGGTGCGCCTGAAAGTTGGTGCGCCTGAAAGTTGGTGCGCCTGGAAGTTGGTGCGCCTGAAAGTTGGTGCGCCTGAAAGTTGGTGCACTTCGACGTTTTAAAAGTTGGTGCGTTCAAAACTTGGTGCGATCCGAGGAATCTCTGGCTGCGCTACAGAATAACGATATACGATGCGAATAACATCTCAACTCAACGCCTCTCACGGTCCATCGACTTTCACTCGCGACTATGCATTTATGAGCAACACCGGAATACATTACTATGGTGTCAGTATCGTGTCGTTGGAGATATATTTCATAAAAAACGGCCAAGTGCGAGTCGGAAAGGCTCATGAAGGGTTCCGTAGCAGCAAGTAACAATTTTCATATTTGAGTTGATTTAAGGAAAGTTCTGGTTTACGATAAATGACGGATTAAAAAAATTACTTACTACATTCAGACCAATTATGAATGATCATATGAACTACCAACGATTAGCGGTAATAAATGATTATTGGATAAAAAGAGTTTTTTCCTTGGTAAAGTAGAGCACTATTATTTTTATTAATACAGAGAGAGGACGTTACAAAAACAAACACCAAACTTCTATTTCTCAACTTATACCTTCCAATGAAGAATATAACACATCACATTTATCGAAATTCCTTTGACAATAAAAAATGGAACCGTCCTATCCAAAAAGGCCACCTCAGAGATTTATACGATCTTTAATCCTACACCCACCCAAACTTCAAACAATGATGTATGCAAAAAAGTTTCCGCTCCGTATATCTGAAGCCAGATTTATTGTACTACAAAGTTAAGGCTTTGAATATTATCAAAGGTTCTACAGCGAATCGTCCCGTAATGGCTTATGGGACAACTCGCCGAGAAATTCAAGATTTTTTGGCCGGTCACTGTTCTATACCTAACCAATTTTTTTGTGATAATAATACTGACTAAACTGTACTAAACGAAACAATACTGGTGGCACAAAATAATTACACACAGAAGGTAGACTCAGCCTGATTTTGAATTTAGAAGAGTTCGTTGACATATGCTAGGGTTGTTGCCCGGCATGAGTACATAAGCGCGCGGCCTCTACCACAGACCTCGACAGTTCGACAATCTTATGTCATAGGCTAGGATTAATGTGGTCGAAAAGGCGTATTTCCCGTTAGTGCGCATGCGTGAGTACATGACACGTTTTTAGCTCTTAGTGGGCAGCCTACTTTCTGTGTGTAATTATTTTGTGCTGGTGGTTGGTGTTAGGTTAGAACAGTGACGAAAAAAAATCTTTAAATTCTCGGGCTTTCGTTGTCACTACCCTCACCGAGAATATACTCGTATTATACCTGTCGCACGCGAGTATAAAGAGACGCACGGTGCGTAAAAAGGACGAGGATTACGTTTGGGTCGTGTATATCGCTTCGTTGTGGGTCCTCTGATGTCACTCTTACATAATGTCTTCCCACGTCGATAAATGTGTTTGAGGATTTCGTCAGATTGTATCAGCATAAAATATTTAGACACAGAACAGTCAGCGACTGTCCCTCACTACGTATACTATCGAAAATGAAAATTTGCGTTGTTTTCCTATAATTATTATACCTTTAGTATTTTATTTTTCGACAAAAATAATCTGTTTATTCTTTATGCTAAAAGCCTTGTCTCGCTATGAAGACGAATATTTAAAACAGAGATGTACTTATTTAAAAAAATCATGACACTTTCGATAGTGATATATGATATACTATTTCAACTATTTCAGTAGGTCTGATTCCCCTTTCAGCCTACTGAATAAATGCATTTCATTCGACACAAAAAGCATTAAATTGTATAAAAACAGTAAATAACACAGTATCTACTCATAAATCCAGAACTGCGTGTTCGGATTTCAAACCTCTCCAGTATCGAATACTGTGCTGACATTTAATTTTGTCGAATCCTGTTTCTGGAAAAGTTAAATTATTATGTGAGCTTGTGTTTCGATCGACGTTTCTCGAAACTTATATACTGATATAAATCCAAAATAACAAGACAAAATAAGCTGTTACCATGTTTTACGGTTAATTATACACAAAGTCTTAAGCTATTTGAATACCAGGAACAGGGTCGGAGATTATTAATAACGTTAGTCTTGTAATTATTACAATTCAATGAACGTTATGTTAATTTTATAGTAGGATGAAATATTAAAACCAGAATTCTCGGCATGTACTTCTTTTAATATTAACAAGTTTAATACACAAATATAATACTTACTCAAAAATGTATACATAGACGCTGAATAAACACACGAGTTCATCAACACAAGTTAATCCAGGGTGGGGATGGAACCCACGACCTTTGGCATATGAGGCAGGGTCAATTAATGCACCATTCGGCCAGTAATACTGACTATCAGGTGTGCCCTCTGCTCGTTTATTCGCTATGTCTTTAAAAAAGGGTTATGTTTGAAACCCTTCACTTGTAATCACTTAAGTAAATATTGCACTTCACACAACCTTCCACAGATCGGGCAGATATGCTATCCACTTTACACCATCCGAACCCCTTACTAAGCCGACGAATTTCGTAAGTGCTTAACTCGCCATAAGCTGACGATAGTAGATAGATAGTTGTGGGTTCGAGTCCCACCTGAACCCTCCGAGAAATTTTTTAAGTGCAATATTTGCTAAAGAATAAATTGCAAAGAAGTGCTATACCAAAAATAAAAAATATTTGTAATCACTTTACCACTAATAAGCTCCGCAACTTTTTATCCAAAGGTTCCACTTTAAGCTCCTCTCTTAACAACTTAGGAGATCTCTTGTTTTCCATTAAAATAGATTAACTGACCACAATCCAGCCGTCAATCGCCTTAGATGTCATGAACTCCAAGATTTTTGGATTAAGCAGCTTAGAAAACTTGGGACATTCTCGCTTGCTCATTTTCCTGTGTTATCTATTACCCTTCCTACCAGCTTCATCGTGTACCTTAAGGGATTGACATAGAGCTCAAAATGTGTTAGAAATGGGGGGAAATGTATGAAGATGTAACGGGAATGATTAAGGAAGTAGATTCTTAATTCATTTGGTATAATGAAGCTGGTTGTTGAGATGGCTTTCATCTTGTGTACTAGACAAAATACTTACTTACATTCTGCCCTCAACAACTACTACTTTACTTTTTTTAAGCGTCATCATCATCATCATCATAATTTCAGCCAATAGACGTCCACTGCTGGACATAGGCCTCCCCTAAAGTTCTCCACACAGATCGGTCCTGTGCCACCCACATCTAAGGGACTCCCGCGACCTTCACCAGATCGTCGGTCCGCCACGGCTGCGGCCTCCTGCACGTGGCCTCCACTCAAGGACCTTTCCACCCCAACGGCCGTTTGTTCTCCTCGCAATGTGCCCTGCCCATTGCCACTTCAGCCACGCAATTCTTTGGGCTATGTCTGTGACCTTAGATCTCCTGCAGATCTCATCATTTCTGACACGATCACGCAAGGAGATTCCGAGCATAGCTGCCATTGCACTCTGAGTTTTCAAGAGTAACTATTTTTAAACACACCACACAAGTTAGTACTCAAGAAGTAAAAACTAGTGGCACAATGAAATGAACAGTGTGAACGAATTCAGGACGCGCCCGGCGCAAGTTTTATCTGTGTGTACTGCGAGATTAAGTTCGGCCGAGTTCGCAACTAGGCGCGCCGGGAGGGGGCGATTCTGGCACTAGCCTTGAGTAAACTATGCCACTACTACCCCATATCCTTCTTACTTCATAGCGTACGGTAGGAAGGACCATGGGCTGGGGAGGCACCTGTGTCTACTTCATATCGTTTCGGCATACGAACTGAATCTTGGACTCGATAAAATTTTGTCGCGGTGCGCATGTTAGGCCTACAGGTTCTGCTAGGGCCTCTTTTTCCGATGCGTTTCTTCAAAGTCTAAATCAAAATATTATTTATTTACATAGGCTTGTACACAGCACTTACAAATCGTCATACATAAAAAAGATCAAAACTATTTATTTTTATATAATGTATAATTTAAACGTAATTAATTATTTATCTTAATACATAAGATATACTAAAAACTAAATAGATATACTAATGTGATTCTATCACCGAAATCGGAAAGTTGATTCTGACGAGAAGATCTGGCAAGAACCACGAACCACCACTGTGAACCACGGCCTTACACAAAACCGGCGTCAAGCAGCGCCTGCGCTCTGTTTCATCGAGTGAGTGTGGGTACCGGACTACCGGAGGGCCAACTGGGGGGAAAGAGGGTTAAAGGTTGGCAGTGCACTTCTGACTCTACTTGTGTTACAGGTGTCTATGGGCAGCGGCAATCAATTACCTTCAGGTGACACGTCTGCTCGTCTGCTACCAAACAAAAAAAACGAGTATTTAAGTCTCGAGTGGTTCCCAGAATCAGGCGCAACACCATCCCCCGGTTTCATTCGCAGCTCTATACACTCTTGATTGTAATCGATTCTTGTTTCTCGCTCTTTAGATTTCAGACGCATTCCAGTTGTGAGGAAATTGCGCTGCCGACGTTTTCTGTTGAGCTAAAAGTGCAAGCAAGTGCTAGCACAAAGGAACCGTTTATAACTTCGTTTACGGTATTTGTGAATCGAGTTGGCTCTCTATTCCTTGCTTTCTTAATTTGGTTGACTCACAGGCTTATAAAAGAGTCTGACCAACGGAATTTTTTTTTCGTGTATGGGTAGTATTACCTAAGCAGATTTATTGGAAAACTGATGGTTACGTTAAGACCGATGACGAGCAAGGTTATGACCGAATGGTGTCCTAGATACAGCAGACGAAGTCCAGGTAATCTGGTGTCACAACGGTCGACTACATCGCCAAAATCGGACGGACTATCGAGAATATCGAGCAGCTTATTTACAAAATCTAAAAGAAAATTCGTTAACATTCGTTTTTTTTTTAGATCTTTCGGTGTTAAACGAGCACGGATTACCAGTTGGTAATCGATTACCGCCGCCCATTCACACTTTCTACACCAGCAGAGTTAAAAAAAATAGTGCGCTATTTTTAAGGGAGCGGACAAGCTGGCGGATCACCTGATGGTAAGCGATTGTCGCCACCCATAGACACCTGCAACACCAACAGAGTCACAACTGCTGCTTAACTTTTCACTACCTTTTCCCCCTGTTGGGCTTCCGACACTCTCACTCAATCTGCAAAACACAGCGTAGGCGCTACTTCATATCGGTTAGGAAGACTTTATCAATTATTACCAAAACGTTTAACTCGATCAGATCTAAATTATCAATAATATCTCAAGTTCATGAACTTTGAGCCCATTCGCTAAAGTTATAATGCATTTAACTAAACACGATAAATACCAAACCCGAGACACTTTGATTAACGAAAATCAGATTTAGATAGAACAGTGAAATAAGCGGACATCAAAGGAGCGATACTTCCCCTTTGACAGTGGTAATAGTTGGAACTAACCGGGATTTTGTGGAACTTAAGGGCTCGGGATACGATACGATTTGTCAACGATCATTTCTTAGTGTTGAGGATTTCACCAAAAACATTTTTTTATGATATATAAGTGGCAGACGAGCCGACGAATAACCTGATGGTAAGCGATTACCATCCCTTTTTATGGAAGTTGCCAAGCTGGGTTAATCAAATCAAATCAAATCTATTCAAAATATCTTTATTCAATTTAAGTCCTTTACAGAACATTTATGAATGTCAAATTTTATAATCTACTGCTGATTCGGAAGGTCAATTTCTACCGATTTCTAATCAGATTTTTATATGAGTCGCATTCTGAGACATATTACCAGGTCTCACGTTAAGACAAGATTATAAATCTAAGCCTTAATTGTAATCTAAGTATTAACTCTTAACTGTAAACCCTAACTCTTAACTCGACACTCTTACTCTTAACTCGGCACCCTATGTCTTAACAGAACGCCTTAACTCTTAACACAACACCCCAATTCTTATCACAACGCCCTAACTCTTAACACAACACCCTAGCTAACTTTACCTTAACCGTACTAGGGTTACATAAAAAACTCGACACCTTTAGTTATAAGAGCAAATTACAGCGTCTTATGATCTTGTAACAAGTTGCAAAAAGCAAGCGAAGTAAGTACGAATTAACATAGTAATAAAGTATCTTCGAGAATTCCAATCAGAAAGTCAAACGTAGCTGCGAGTAGTTAGCTTTCCAGTTCATGCAACTCGGTAATTTCTTGAAACTCATGAAATATTGACGAAGAACTCACACTGGTGTCCCATCGGATTAAGAGGGTAAGGGAATTAAAAGGGCACCTGTGTTTGCGCACAAACTTGAGCACTATAGTTGTCATAATCACCCAAAGATTTAAGCAAGAAAACCCTCGGCATTATCTATGTCACATTTTCGATACAACAAAAAGTTTTAAGATTTAAAATGTCGTAAGTTTTTGGTGAACAAATATTTTTCCATTGAATTCATAACGGCTAAGCGCATTACGGTTATCCGTACAGTACGTAGAAGCTCGCTAGAAGATAGCCAAAATGTTACATGGTTGCTTACGTCAGTAGAATTCTTCTTCGAAAATCGTTTGCCATGCGATTAGCTGTAGGGAGATGTGTTACCTGAAAAGAGCAGAAGCAAAGTTAAATTTTTACATCTATGTTGAGATAAATATACATAATGGGCTGAAGTAGGAAGATTCAAAGTAAAAGAGAGCATTGGCTCTCCATTGAAAGGAGAACAGTAGGCCGTCGATTTGGTGAAAGTCGCGGGAATCCCTTGGAGACGGGCGGCAAAGGACCAACCAGTGTGGAGAACATTGAAGAAGCCCTTTTTCCAGCAGGGGAGGTCTACTGGCTGAAATCATGATGATGATAAAATATACCTCTACTTCTTAAACGCACACGAGTGGTGATGCAAGTTGAAAATACAAAAAAAAAGAAGCAATTGTTGGCGAAAGCTCTGAATGTTAATTATGTTATCTATTACAGTCATAGTTTAGCTAGATTTATGGTAGTCCAGTACTGTGCGTTTCTCACTCAAGGAACTTTCTACCAGGTATTTCAATTCCGTAGAACGGGTTGGCTGCAGCAGCAATATTTTTGCAATACCAAAATCAATAAAGTGCTAGTAATAAGTAGCGGTTTCCGAATAGCGATTTAAAGCGCGAAGAAGCTAGTTTTTTAAGTGTGTTTTATGTAATCATACAAGCGTTAATCCTCTTCTAATCTAGTATCGTAAATAGAAAAACGTTGCTATGGAAAATTCATGGCAATTAGGTATTTTTCGGTGCCCATGAACACGCCTAAATACGAAGATATACGCGAATTTCATTTTTTGAAGCGCGCTTTTACGCGCGTGTACTCTCGTATGCTGAAACGAACGTGTACTCACGGAAAAATACGCTAATAACACAGTCATTCTTTGACTGCTATGTGTGAGCACTACAAATCATATCCATGCCATTCGAATGAGATTCATAGCTTGATAGTTATTAAGCTTATTTTCTTTTGCGGCTTCCACAATTATTTTTGGCGATGACCGTCTGTAACTGTCATACTGTAACATTTCTTGAGTTCAAGTCCAAACGTAGACGAGTCAAATGTCATAATTTGCCGTCCCGAGATAAACTACAAGAATAGGGAATGTCACAAAGTGAACAACAGCTGTGATGTGAACAGGTGTGATGTGTAGACACATGCCGACCAGTTAAGGTACTTTGTATGTACTAATGTTGTCGAAAAATAGGATTGTGACATTTTCAACCTTACTCTACTTCCTTAATCTACTTCCTGCGGCTGAATTCTTACATCGAACCACACGCAAGCGGCTGTCATTCCATCCTCATCATCTTGATGGTTGGCGATCTAGCACTGTACGTTTTTCGAGGAATTTTCTCCCGCGAACCTCAGTCTTGTGGAATAGTTTAGCTGCGGCAGTATTTCCTGACGGCTATGACTTAGGGACCTTCAAGAAACGAGCGTACTCCTTCTTAAAAGGCCGGCAACGCATCAGCGACCTCTCTGATCTCGCAGATGTTCATGGGCGGCGGTGGTTACTTACCAGCAGGTGACCCGCTTGCTCGTTTGCCGCCTCTAGTATAAAAAAAAAACCTATGAGGCTATGATGCAAGTTGACTCGCTACTGTACTTGTCGAGGTGCAAACCGCTCTTTAGGCTGAATTTCCTTTTTAAAAACATAGGACAGTGGAGTAAAATTTAGCTAGTCGCTTAGGACTTCATGCAAGTCAAATGAAGCCGGAACGAGGAGACCTTCGACTGAGACAATCTATAGATCCCTTATCGAGGAGGAGACTGTAAATTTGTTCCTGCGCCTATTTTACTTGAACAGTCGTTAAAGGGGAAGAAATCATTTATTTGCCAGAAAATTAGTACAAGAGGTGGTTTAAATTAATTTATCTCACGCAAATTCTGGGTAGTTCTCATTAAGATATGATTTTCGTGGCCGCATTTAAATTCATAACTCAGAAATTGGCATCAGAATCTTAAACGTATCAATTGAAAGGAAGGCCTGTTCCATACATAATAAAAATAAATATATTTCAAGATTTTTGTGGAATTTTTACAGAAATAATGGATTTGAAGACTGTCACGAAAGTTACATTCAAAGAAAAATCCTCGCTTTTAGTCCCGTTTATCCTACTACTATTATAAAGGCGAAAGTTTGTAAGTATGGATGTATGGATGTTTGTTACTCTTTCACGTAAAAACTACTGAATGGATTTGAATGAAACTTTACCACAATATAGCTTACACATCAGAATAACACATAGGCTACAATTTATAAAAATATATTGTGTGGATTGTCCAAAATATGACGGTAAGTGTCAATAATTAACTCCACGCGTACGAAGTCGCGGGCGGCCGCTAGTATCAAATATTTTTACTAACGACAGCGATGTTGGAAACGCTTTAGTATACATAGTATTGTGTATCAAGAGACATCATATCGATGATAATGCCAATCGAATCTTCCAATTTCTAAGAGTTTTCAGCAACCAAGTGGCAAGTGGCAAGCCGAACTGTCATGTCACACAAAACGGAAGCCCCGGCTTATGACAAAAAAAAAGGCTGACAATCGAAGGTTCAAACTCTCTAAAGAAGGTTTTCCTCTTTCGGCCATCTTTGTTCGATTATAGCGTGACAGTTAGTGATTAATCGTCACCACCCCATGTCCCTAAAGTGAGATTTAATTGCTACAGGAAAGGGCCCTGTTATTTGACTTTTATTATCACGCTTCGTCAATCATTCTTTAGACAATGTCTTGCCTTTCTTTGGCAATTGATGGACGAATGGCTAATAGACTAAAACAATATAATTTTACAATAGTTATAAACTGACCAACTAAATTGACATCAGTTCTAAGTGGTATTTAACAGGTCAGCGAAAAAAACTTAATTAACCTACCCAATAAATGTTTGTTCAGCAATTACTAAAGCAGTAATAAACATTAGCTGACCACTGATATTTTTTGCTGGTCACATATATATTTTTACTGCTTATTATAATTATTTCTACAGTAATAGACTCCAGTGTAGTAATAGAAATTATTATCTAAATAATCCATGCTTGTCGTTTGATGTTGAGATAAATCGGCTGTCGACAGGCGTCAGAATTAGCGGCGGTCTCGGGCCTAATCCTGACAACCCGTAATCTTCATCGGAAGAAGGATTTGTAGGAAGGTGCCGGTTTAGGGAGGTGAAGACTGCTGCGATGGCGCGGTGGGTTGTAGTCGCATTCAACTTGTATTCGATAAACGAATCTGCGATTAACGATAATGCGACACAACTTTATTCGAAATCACGATAGTCACACAGTGAAGCTCGACAACATTCTAGTGCGACACACTATTATGCGACAGTTGTACGGTACGACATTACTATAGTGCGACAAACGGTAACGCGATAAACGATCGTGGGATCAAAGCTTGCGGCCAAAAAATATTTTGTTGAGATTTTTTTGTGAAACAGGAAGGCAAACGAGCAAGCGTTTCATCTGATATACATACTCATCAGCTAAACTAGAAGGAATGCGGATGCGTTACCGGCCTTTTAGAAAGATGTAGGCTCATACTCTCGGCGTCAAAAAAATCGCACATCTGCGTAGTTTTCATACTAACGCGCTCATATCACAGCTTCGTATATTAAAAAGTAAAACATTTTATTACACTATTTTTAAGGTAACATTATCAATATATGCTCGTCTTTTAATCCAACATTTTCATCATCCTTGGAATTTACTTGATTCGTCCAAAAAAATTAAAAAGTAAATCAGTTTTTCAGCTCCATAGAACATTGTATGGGACAAGAACGTTGATTTACTTTTTTATGTTTTTGGGAAAATTAGGAAGTTTTCACGACTAATTAAGAAGCATGATTAACAGACGAGCATATAAAAACCATGTTACGTAAAAAATATTGCAATCAAATGTTTTACTTTTTTATATACGAAGCCGAACGAAGTGATATGAGCGCGTTAGTATGAAAACTACGCAGATGTGCGATTTTTTTGACGCCGAGAGTATTTTAAAGATTTGAATGAAATTTTCAGCATTAGCCCTGAGTCTTATAAGTTGTCGGTCTTGTACCGTAGCAATAGTGGGTGCAGTACCTACAAGCGGCACTTTTAAGAAGGCGGCAAAATCTCAATCTCGTAAATTTATCGATCTTCAAATATGTTACATCACATCCCTACCTGTGTTCTTATGGCGATATGTTGAGATTCCACCAAGCTACGGATTATGGGTTCTTACGTTTTTTATTTGTGAAAAATCCCTCGCATATTTGCGCTACCGCTCCGAAAATATTTTGTAGATTTTTATTTTTATGTTGACGATGTTTCGGTATGTTCATCGATTTAATTAGCAAAAAAAGATTATTCCGATTGGAACTAATTAGAACTCAGCTCATTGGATAAGACGCGCCTACCATACAGAAGTGGAGGTGGAATCCAAGCCCAAACCATTATTTTTTTTGGAATCTACGTGCATATTTCTAAACTCGACGGTGAGAGACAACATAGTGAAAAAACTCGGATAGTTTCTGAAACGTGTGACCATGATTCTGTTGGTCTGGTTCCCCTGTTAAAGTGTGCGAAGGTCAGACGTGCGCTACGCTTTATTGTAATTACCAGACTCCCTAAATCCTGAATCATGGTCTAAGCATAGCCCGGGTTTCGAAGCGACAGCTTTGGACGCACACGCTAAGATGAGTAAAGCAGTTAACCTACCAGTACAGTAGCTATAAATTTCTCAGATATATCACAAGAATAACTGAAGAATCAAAAGTAAAATTCAAAGAGGAATTTGAATATTGCAAAAAGATGCCAAGGCAAGGAAGCGATTTTTCAAGACAAGGAAGGAATTTAAAATCACTTTGCTCTAAAGGAATACTAAATGAGGTAAGTACCTATTACTTTTAAACAAAAAACCTATCATCACTAAAAGACGTCATCTCATTAAAAATTCAGTTACTTCTACGAACCGTAATAGATAGTAATGGACGTAAAGTGAATTGACTAAGTTAATGTGCACCGGTATAGTTCGAGAATATTTTTTCGCAATAAAAGCCCAATACAAAAAAAAGCTTATTTTTTTCATGAAATGAATAGGGTTCCCGGGTTCGAAATTCTTTGTGTCAGGCCGATGTCTGGCAGTCTTCAAACATCTCTAAAATTTTCCTTAATTAAGGTTTAGGATATTTATTTCAGAAGGCAAAAATTGGAAATGATAATATTATATATGAGTCTGAGAGTTATTTCCGGACTGTTATTTTTGTAAAATAAACAAAAAACTTTACTACCCAATAAATCGCACAACTTCATAATTAATTTAATCGAAACCGATGAAAGGAAAACTTTTAATTACAAACAAAAGTCAGAGTTTAAGTGTCCGCATTTTTCCTTATTGTTCTTACAAGACGAAGTTTTGGAGAAAAATAACAGGAACTTACATAATAATATTGTGCTCGCGAGTGACTTCAGCTTAATTCATTTTGGAACGGGCGGAATTATTTGTTTGTTCCGAAAGTTCTGTCGTATTAATATTTTAAGAATGTTAAGTTTTTAAGATCGAGTTTAAGTTGAGAGGTTGAAAAGAAGTAAGTGCGACATTGCTTCATATTTGTTGCTTTTTCATTTTCAGAAAAACAGGGAGTTTTAAACAATGTCATCTTTTTTTAATGTGATAGGTGGCAGATGAGGAGACGGATCACTTGATGGTAAGCGATTGCCGCCGCCCATAGACACCTGCAAAACCGTAGAGTCACAAGTACGGTGCCAAATTTTAAGCCCCTTTCCCCCAATCGGGCCTCGTACCTACCCTCGATTATTCGACGAAACACAGCGCAGGCGCTGCTTTACGCCGGTCTTCTCAAGACCAAAATCATAACGGAAATCGTAGTTGCTTTTTTACATTTTGCAATTTTTTTTGTGCTAGTAATATAAATGTACAACTCTTTTTTAAAGAATATGACACGTGTAATATAATAAAATACAATTTTAACTTCATATGACACGCCTTAGTATAAAATAAACCAATTCAATTCAACTAGCAATGCGAAAGTCGTAAGTTCTCGTGACAAAGACGTTTCGTCTTACGGAAAGTTGGTTCTATTTCAGATCGCAATATATCACGGGAAGATTTCACCTGGTAAAATATAATGAGGTGCAATTTATTAAATCTCCGAGTGCGGTGAGAACTTACTTAATACAAATGTGCTTCGCTAAGTACATCATACCGTTCTACCTGACACCATTAACGTGATACCATGTGCTGTAACGTAAAAGGTGTATAATAACATGTCATCTAGGTATACTCGTGTCTACCGCTCCTGTGCGGCTCCCGTGACCCAGTTCGGAACGAGGGTGAAAGGTGACTGTCAGATCCCTGTGGAAATTTAATACGTCCCTTGTTAGATTCTATGAGATGAACGGGCGAGATAGCGGGGTGAGCGATTGGGAATATTAATAGAAATTTGGTGGAATCCGTGTACTAAGTCAAGTTAGGTGAAGTTTTGGAACGCTAATAGCTGTAGGCATTAAGTATATCCTACTACTATTATAAAGGCGAAAGTTTGTATGGATGCATGGATGTATGGATGTATGGATGTTTGTTACTCTTTCACGTAAAAACTACAGAATGGATTAGAATGAAACTTTACCACAATAGCTTATACATCAGAATAACACATAGGCTACAATTTAGAAAAATATATTGTGTGGATTGTCCAAAATATGACGGTAAGTGTCAATAATTAACTCCACGCGTACGAAGTCGCGGGCGGCCGCTAGTGAATAGGGGAAGTCCGGGAGAGTTGAACCACTTTTTACATATAATGTCATAATTACTTGCTTATTGGGTTTAGTGAATCAATTGTATACTTATGCGATGCGTTACTTTAGCAGGTACATTTGTGCATAATTGTATTGCTAATAAAATATGCAGGTAAAATTTTATTGGCATTTTTAAAAAAAATGAGACATGAGTCAAGTCTCCCCACCAGCAGGGACACTTGAACCGGGGTATGGGGAGAGTTGACCCTATAATTTTTGTGGGAAATAAAAATGGTACTTAGCTACAACCACAGTTTCATTATCTTATTTTATGCACTAATTAACTTATTTTTAAACCCTGACGCAAAAATAACTGGTTGTTATAAGTTTGACATGTCTGTCTGCTTGTCTGTGCGTGTGTCTGTTCGCGGCATCGTAGCTCCCCAACAGATGAACCGATTTAGATTTTGTTTTCTTAGTTTGAAAGTTATAATAGTCGAGAGTGTTTCTGAACCGGGGGGGAAGGGGATAAAAGGTTGGCGGCGCACTTGTAACTCCACTGGTGTTGCAGTGTGTATGGGCGGCGGCAATCGATTACCATCAGGTATACCGTTTGCTTGTCTGCCACCAAAAAAAACTGACTAGAGAAGACTGGTTTAGAAGTAGACAAACTGTCTGTAAATATAGATCTGTGAAAAATACACAACAGACTATGCCATATTATCTAGGTACCTACATAATTTATGGCATTTCGCAAATCCACTTTTGTGTATTTATTATATTCGCATGCATTTTTAGGAGGATTGTATTGATTTGATTGTATTAAAAAATTGGTACAAGTTAGCCCTGCAAGTATAATAAATTATATTAAGAAGAAAAAAAACAGTTAATAAAGATTAAGTAATAATTTCCCTGCACAGGGAGAATTGAACCACGTGGCAAGTCTCCCGCAATCATTGTGGTGCAACTCTCCCGCTCACCCTAATTCTTCATTGAGGCGATGACAAAAAAAATTGCTGCTCGTCTAGTAAAAACACAATAGGCACACGTCAAACTACGTTTATCTGGCTACTAGCGGCCGCCCGCGACTTCGTCCGCGTGGAAAAGTAACTTTTTACCCCCCTTTTAACCCCTTACAACCCCCTTAATATAGCCTATAGCCTTCCTCGATAAATGGACTATCCAACAAAAAAAGAAGTATTCAAATCGCACCAGTAGTTTCGGAGATTAGCGCGTTTCAAACAAACAAACAAACAAACAAACAAACAAACAAACAAACAAACAAACAACAAACTCTTCAGCTTTATTATATTAGTATAGATATAATAATAGCAACAACAATACCTACATCTATAAATACGGCAGCAATCGCAAATCTTCTTAAAACAAAAAATTGCACTCCGTAGCAACAAAAACACGTTTGACATTGTCATTGACGAACAACATAGCTGTGGTGTAAAATGGTTGCGGACTTATGATTGGCTTCTTACGTGCGACCAATGAACGCTTGGACGTTTTGTTCGCACTAAAATTTAACACATTTTCGAAAGGTGGCTCAACTCTCCCACCTGGGGAAGTCTCCCGGTTTTCCCCTACTATATTACAAAAAAACAGAAATAACGTTATAAATAGTTCTGAATGCTATTTATGAAACAGATAGTTTATAATACAAATGAATGAATAAAATATTAATAACGATATTAATAATAATCTACAAGTCCAGTGCGGCGATTATGAGCGTAATCTAAATGACCTGCTTAGACCAGTCTGGTTTCAATAGCAGTCGAATTTAAGCTATGATAATTGTTTTGAATTCCACAATTTCCAACCTCAATAGTAGCTGGGCATTCGAAATAAAGTATCTTGTTAATTAACTTAAATGTTTTGCCCCAAAAGTTTGGTTAACTTCGCTAATTAGGGTGGAGCGATTGGATCGATCTGATCTTCATTACACTTAATTTGGATAAACAAATGAATGCAATCAAAATTATTCTTAATTTAAACCACAATCACGATAGCGTTCTTTTTGATTGCTAAAATCAGTCTAATTACTAAGTTACAAGTATCCATAATAGAGACTACTTTTAACTCCTGAACCTAGGTTTATTACGTCGCTTTCACCTGAAATCGAGAACCTTCTCAGGGCAGGTCAAAAATTAGAATATCGGTTCTCTATTTCGAAATTGTCAATGTAACCCGGCAAACTAAAAGTAACCTTGTTCGCTTAGTTAATCCTGCGCACTTTTTGCACTTATGTGCAGTATATGTTTTGAATACTTGGATGATATTATATTTCCCCGTGATCAAAATAATGAACATCTAAATATCACGTATCGGGTAATAGGCGCAATTATTTATGTGATAGGTGCCAAACGAGCAGAGGGATTACCTGATGGTAAGGTATTGCCGGTGTCTGTAGACACGAAACACAGCACTGACGCTGCTTCACGCCAATCTCCCTAGAGGCCGTGGTACTTACTACTCGGGACGAGCCGGCCCGTTCATGCAAAAGCTTGGTTTTCCCAGGTTAAAAACGTACAATTGTACATTATGTAAAGAAAGAAAGAAAGAAGATGTGTTTATTTAGTACCAAAAAAAATAAAATTTAACACAAAAAAAAATATCAACATTTTAACTTAATAAAAAATAAATGGAACCAAAATGGTCTCCGCTCAGTATACGACTTCGGGTGTCACACAGTGCCACGCGAAGCCACTGGTATTCTGCGGATGCCAAACAATCGTGGCGCGCAAGCCTCAGACGACTTTACACAAAAATTAATCAGTCATACATACATACATACATTATGTTGGTAAGTATTATGTCTTTTTCTTATTTCTAGACTTTATTATGCTTCTTGACTACTATTGACCTCTCTATTTTCCGCTCTCCTCTCGTGTCCTAACCGGTGGCTGCTAGGAATGTGGTATCGGTTTATCGATACTTATTTTACATAAGTTCTTTGGGTTTTGTCAACGTTTTGCCCTTGCCCTTATTGTTTGCAGACGGTGTTTTTTACAGCAGTAAAAACGGATTTACGTTCATAGCGACTTGCTTAAAAAGGCATCTATAATAAAAATAACGGATGCAGTAATAGTTATGGCAAAATAAAGCCTATATAATGATTGTTAAAACGTACTTTTAGCTCACTTACTTACCCACTATGCTGGCTCAGCAACTTAAGTGGATCTTGGCCTCCAGCAGAAAATTTGCCACTCCACTCTTTTCTTAGCCACCTCTTGCCAATCCAGCTTTTGAAGGTGACCAAGATCCTTCTTGACCAGCGATATCTGGGACGCCCCAAGGCGCTTTTCGGAAGACATTTTAGCTCATTAGTGTAATAAAAATTCACGGGCCCAAACCAAGTGTAAATAAGGGGGCGTGACGTCATGATTGGATTTGTATTTTGATGTTCTATTATTTTTTTGAAAGCTCGTAAATAACATACGCACCTTTGGTACAATAAGGGCAGCATTGTGAAATTTGCAGAATGCTCGACGACCTCAGTAGAGTCTCTCAACAAGTGGGTCTCAAAATGAACATGGACAAGACGAAACTCATGTTGAACTCTCATGTCGTACCCACTCCTGTATACAGTTACGCCATTGTTTCTCCAGTAAACAAATACAACAAATGGCATAACTTACAGTTACGACGAACTATGTCCAAGCGATGTCCACACTCAACGGGCCGCCCCGCGCAACTGACTGATCGGTCACTGTCGCACCAAGTATTGTGCAATTTTACGGTAAAGCTACAAAGACAACTCGCGCCATCTACCCTAAAAATAAGGAAATGATTATGCGTCTTTGTTTCATCATAAAAAATATCACTTTTTAAATGTAATGGCACTTATAAGTCATTTTCACGATTTTTGAAGTTACGTCTATGTAGCATCTTATGAGCGATGTGCTCATAGACAATCGACATAAAAACATGGTGCACGATGTAAGAACCTATCGGGGTGCGGACTGCGATAGCGACCATTATCTAGTAGGAGTCAAATTAAAAGCTAAAATAAAAGTAACACCACTTAAACAGAGCACTACAAAAATACCAACAATAGACACAAATGTCTTGAAAGACATGGATGCCCGTCAAGCATTTGATCTAGAATTAAGTAACAGGTTCAAAGAATTAGAAAGAATAGAAGATATCAACGATGTTTGGAAACAAACCACAGAAATTATACGAGATGCAGGACTTCGAATATTGGGAAAAAAGAAACATCAGAAGAGAAGAAAATGGTGGACAGAGGAATGGCGAAATGGCTAGAGCAAGAAAAGTGAGTACAGATTACTAGCAGAGCAAGATACTAACTGGAACGATAGATACAAAGAGTCTATGAAAGTCTTCAAAAATACAGTAAGAAAGGCAAAAAGAGAGCGTTTGACAGGAATCCTGAGGAATATGGAAACAATAATTAGAGCAAACGAAACCAGGAATTTCTACCAAGAAGTGAGATCAGCTAAGAAGGGGTACCAACCATCTGCTCAGATTCTGGAAGACCATGAAGGCAATCTCGTATCAGACCCGGAAGGACAGAAGACTATGTGGCGCCAATACTTCCAGGAACTTTTAAATTGCCCGCCAGTTGAAAATCATATGGCAACTGTCTCAAACACATGCGACACCTATGAAGACCCTCCAACCGAAGACGAAGTGCGTAGAGCTACGATGAGGCTAAAAAACCACAAGTCTCCAGGGATAGACCAAATACCAGGAGAAATATGGAAGTATGGAGGTGAAGCGGTGCAATCTCATCTGTATAAGCTGATTAGCAAAATATGGGAAGAAGAAAAACAACCCGATGATTGGAACATGGGAGTTATCTGCCCAATCTTCAAAAAAGGAAGTAAGAAGAAATGCGACAACTACAGAGGGATTGCACTGCTTCCCACTGCGTACAAAGTGCTATCGTATGTTCTCCTGTCAAGACTAGAACCCTACACCGATAAAATCTTGGGAGATTATCAATGCGGCTTCCGCAAAAACCGTAGCACAGTAGACCAAATCTTTCTGCTTAAGCAAGTCCTGGAAAAGAAGTGGGAGTTCGCGCAAAACGTACACATTCTGTTTGTGGACTTCACCAAGGCTTACGATAGCATAGATAGAGAGGTACTGTATGGGATACTTGAATCTTTCCAAATCCCCAAGAAACTGGTTAAGATAATTAGGGTCGCAACAGGAGTAAGCAAAATGAGAGTCAGGGTAGGAGGCGAGCTGACACAAGAGTTTGATGTAGTTACCGGTCTCAAGCAAGGAGATGCGCTGTCACCTACACTTTTTAATCTGGCTTTGGAACACATCATCCGAAAATTGCTGATGATTGATGTTGGAGTTGAGCTAGAGGGACCGCACAAAGTAGTAGGATATGCAGACGACCTTGCATTACTTGGACAGTGTGAAGCCGACGTAGTCAAACTTGCAGAGGAATTGGAGGCAGAGGGCAAGAAGGTTGGTCTCAGAATCAGTCGAGAAAAAACAGAATATCTGCATATGAAGCGCTATAAAGACAGCAGAGCTACAAGAAAAGACCTCCAGGTTAACGGTGCAACCTATAAGGGCGTCGAAAAGTTTAAATACTTGGGATGCACCATCACCGATACAAACCGCAGGGAGGATGAAATCAATGCTCGCGTAGCAAGCGCCCTGAGATGTTCCGCCGCCCTCCACAAGGTGTTGGTGTCCAAGTTACTAAGCAGGGCTACTAAGATTCGCGTCTACAAGACAGTCATTAGACCAATCTTAATGTATGGGTGTGAAACTTGGACACTAACACTGAAGGAGGAAAACCAACTGCTGGTGACGGAACGGAAAATATTCCGAAAGATTCTGGGACCAACCAAAGGAGAAGATGGGTGCTGGAGGCACAGGTTTAACCAGGAGATCGAAGACCTGATAGCCGAGCCGAACATCATCGGGGAAATAACAGCATCCCGACTACGCTGGCTCGGACACGTGGAGAGAATGGGAGAGGATCGAGCAGCCAAAAGAGCCTATCTGGGACGACCAACGGGGCGACGTCCTGTGGGTCGTCCGAGATACCGTTGGAGGGACGAAGTCGCCAAGGACCTCAAAGCACTTAACGTGCACGATTGGGCGGAATTGGCACAGGACCGCAAAAAATGGCGAACTTTGACGTCGGAGGCCAAGACCCACTTTGGATCGTTGAGCCAGCGTAGTAAGTAAGTAAGTTAATAATAACCTCCAAGTCCAGTGCGGCGATTATGAGCATAATACAATGACCTGCTTAGACCAAAGTCTGGTTTCAATAGCAGTCGAATTTAAGCTATGATAATTGTTTTAAATTCCACAATTTCCAACCACAATAGTAGCTGGCATTCGAAATAAAGTATCTTGTTAATTAACTTAAATGTTTTGCCCCAAAAGTTTGGTTAACTTCGCTAATTAGGGTGGAGCGATTGGATCGATCTGATCTTCATTACACTTAATTTAGATAAACAAATGAATGCAATCAAAATTATTCTTAATTTAAACCACAATCACGATAGCGTTCTTTTTGATTGCTAAAATTAGTCTAATTATAATAAAGTATCTATAATAGAGACTACTTTTAATTCCTGAACCTAGGTTTCACAATAAATCGAGAAACCTTCTCAGGGCAGGTCAAAATTAGAATATCGGTTCTCTATTTCGAAATTGTCAATGTAACCCGGGAAACTAAAAGTTACCTTGTTCGCCTTAGTTAATCCTACGCGCTTTTTGCACTTATGTGCAGTATATGTTTTGAATACTTGGATGATATTGTAATATTTCCCCGTGATCAAAATAATGGACATTTAAAAATCACGTCTCGGGTAATAGGCGATAGGTATATGATAGGTGCCAAACGAGCAGAAGGATCACCTGATGGTAAGGGATTGCCGCCGTCCGTAGACAGGAAACACAGCACAGGCGCTGCTTCACGCCAATCTTCCTAGAGGCCGTGGTACTTACTACTCGGGACGAGCCGGCCCGTTCATGCCAAAGCTTGGTTTTCCCAAGTTAAAAACGTACAATTGTACATTATGTAGGTAAGTATTATGTCTTTTTCTTTTAGACTTTATTATGCTTCTTGACTGCTATTTGTCCTCTCTATTTTCCGCTCTCCTCTCGTGTCCTAACCGGTGCTGCTAGGAATGTGGTAATCGGTTATCGATACTTATTTTACATAATTTCTTTGGGTTTTGTCACGTTTTTCCCTTGCCCTTATTGTTTGCAGACGTTGTTTTTACAGCATTAAAAACGGATTTACGTTTATAGCGACTTGCTTAAACAAGGCAACTATAATAAAAAATAACGGATGCAGTAATAGTTATGGCAAAATAAAACCTATATAATGATTGTTAAAACGCACTTTCAGCTCACTTACTTACCCACTATGCTGGCTCAGCAACTTAAGTGGATCTTGGCCTCTGGCAGAGAATTTGCCACTCCGCTCTTGTTTTAGCCACCTCTTGCCAACCCAGCTTTTGAAGGTGACCAAGATCCTTCTTGACCTGGTCTATCCAGCGATATCTGGGACGCCCCAAGGCGCTTTTCGGAAGACATTTTAGCTCATTAGTGTAATGAAAATTCACGGGCCAAAACCAAGCGTAAATAAGGGGGCGTGACGTCATGATTGATTTGTGTGTATTTTGATGTTCTATTATTTTTTTGAAGAGCTCGTAAATGACATACGCACCTTAGGTACAATAAGGGCAGCATTGTGAAAATTTGCATAAATAAATAAATTAAGTAAGCAGTAATGGAGGAACATTTTTGAAGCATTTAAATTTGAATTGCTGTTGTATTTAGTATTTTTTTTGACGCTTCTCAAAGTCTTTAATTTTCTTATATTTGGAAAGTCTCTCTATTTTACGGTGACATTTTCATCCTAAAAAATATTAGTGAGACATTAAACTTAATCTCTATCCTATAACGAAGCTGATGAATGCCAAAGATGTGATAAGTGACACGTAGCGCCATTAAGACCCGATAAGACCCTAACCGAGCTATAACATTTGTATAATGACAGCATAAAAATTACATTCCGAGTGAACGATTGGAATAATGTTCGTTCTAGTACGTAATTTAAGACCTATTCCATTGAGGATGACAAACGAACTGTTATAATTGTCCTTTAACGAGGACACTAATCAGTTAACGCTAGTTCTCTTCTGATAGAAGGGGTAGACTGTTTCTTTGGAATCTTAAGTAATGAAATCAGCATCCATTATTTTAAATACCACCATATAACCACTGGCAGACGAACGTCAGCTGCACCAGGTCACAAAATACGTACCTGTTGTCCATGGGCGGCGTTGATCAGTTACCATCAGGTGACCTGCTTGCTCGTTTGACTTCCTGTATCATAAAAACACAGAATCTGGGCTGCTAACATCGCGCTTACATACGAATGTATGTATGTCATGTTTGTACTGATAGGGGGCAGACGAGCAGGCGTCACCTGATGGTGTGCAATTCCCGCCGCCCATGGTCACCTGCAATACCAGTGGAGTCAAAAGCACGCGGCCAATCTTTGATCTTCTTCCCCCTGGACTGGGCTTCCGGTACCCTCTCATTCAAAATCACAGCACGGGAGTTGCTTCACGCTGGTTTGAAAAAGTTTAATTTAATACAGAAAATAAATAAATAAATTGAGACAACATCACATACATTGTCCTGGTCCCAAACTAAGGTTTCCCTTGTACTATGGAAACCAGAAACAACGAAGGGACAACAAACACCCAGACCCAACACAAATATCTGTTTCATCAACAAACATTTGTGTTGGTGCGGGAATCGAACCCGCGACCCTTGCGTCTCAACCGGCGCTTAAACCACTACACCAAACGGGTCGTCAAATGATACAGAACCCACCGTGCAGGAATCCAACACTCACTTGAACGGTTTTTAAACATGTATACAGTTTTTCCATATCCTTTCGAAGCCCTAATGGCAGGAAATTTCAAATGTAAACTGGCTAATCTAGTTAATTAGAACTCTGAAAACGTGCTGTTTTTGTTGAAGTCGATTCCAGCTAAGTTAACATAATCGGACTTTTAACCAGCATTTAGTTAGCTCACTAAAATAATAGTTTAATTAAAATGAGAGTTCCGAGTTTAGAAGGGAACGGAAAATGGAAGGTCTGCCCGTGGTGGGTAACGGAATGGAAGTAGTATTAAAAGCTAATTATTTCCTGATTTAAGTCCGGCTCGAAGGACCAAATATGGACGGTAGCGAAATTGCAGTTGTAAAGGAGAGCATAATATACTAAAAATAGTGATGATTTTGACAGCTTTTGACTGACTGGTGGCCTGCTCCCACTTTGTTTCGGGACGTCACTTTCACTCTGTACCAAAACATGGCGCTGGGGTTTTTTTCATTTTGTATATAAGGTTTGTCGATGTCTGTTGAATTTATAGAAACATGAATTTTAAAATAATTTCTCAACAACATTCCTCATCGATCGAAAATGGTTTTTATTATGATATAGGTGGAAGACGAGCAGACGGCTATCCTGATAGTAAGCGATTGCCATAACACCAGTGGAGTTACAAGTGCGCTGCCAACCTTTAACCTCCTTTCCCCCCGATTGGGCTTTCAGTACCTAAACTTATTCGGCAAAACTCATACGCCGGTTTTCAGACGCGTTCAGAATGAGTGGTATATCTAGAGATTTCATGGTTTAAGTAGGTACTCTGTAGATAGTTTTGACCGCTATCTATCTAGATCTAGATGTTTAATGTTACTGATTTATTATTTATTTACAAATACCCTTTCCCCTGAAGGCCCAGTCCATCTTCGGGGCGACCGCAAATCTCCGCCGAAACCGCGATAGCATCGAGGTCGGCCCATTAGCCTGTAATGTAACTGTCGTGTCGGCTCGGCCAGGGAGGAGTTCGGTGCCGTCTGCCTGAAGATGTTGACACAATATAAACAACGTCGGCACAACATTCAAATCTTTAAGAAACGAGCCTACACCTGGGCCGTCCTTTTCCCAGCAGTTGGACAGTATATAGCAGAGGTCACCAAATGGTGGACCCCCTAACCACTCTGTGCGAACCGCGAGTCCATCGCAGTCAATATTACGAGCCGCTGGAACCTCCCCGTCGTAGACGTCGTTCTTTTGGACATTGAAGTCGAATTTAGAGATTGATTTCATACATTTGTCCACACTAATTCCTAATTCGACTTCAATGTCGATTGCACAAGAATAGGCCCCTAGAAAGAGTGCGTTGCCAGCCTTCTCTTTTTCCCCGGGCCTCTCCGGTACCCTCACTTACTCGGAACACAGACGGACACTTATTTAATAATCTCTAACTTGGAATGCGGGCGGATTCCACAAGACCGATCTGTGTGGAGAACATTGGGGGAGACCTGTGTCCAGCAGTGGATGTCTATTGGCTGAAATGATGATGACCCTGATTTTGATGCATCTGGTGATGTGATATATATCTGTTTCCCGTTTGGCGTTTTTCTTACTCCCTACAAAAATCTTTTCCGTTCCATAACTGTTTCACCTCTCCCCAATCTGGGGTGTGAACTAATACAGATTTATCTTGATCAGATGAAATAATACCTCAACCCAGACGAAACCTAGAAACAATTCGTACGGATAAAGCGGAACGTTTTTACATAATTGAGCGTTGAAGCGAGCTTGTTCCAAATAAGGCCCTGACATGAGCTGGAACGAAAGAAAATAGAATTACTACACGTTCTTTTTATTCAATGTTGGAATAATTACTTTTATTTCGTTTTTGCGTAATTTTCAGATCTTGACGGGTTTGCCAGATGTGTGTGCTGTTTTTTTCTTTAAAGTATGAGAAGTACGTCGACCAAAGTGGCGTTCTCTTGTGAGGCCAGGACTCATTTCGGGTCGCTAAGTCAATGGAGTGAGAAAGTAAGTAAATCATCGCATCCAAACAAAACTGACACAGCGCATGAAAGTATGACTCCAATTCGGTCATACTGTCTGGTTTATTTTAGGCCCTCATAAAACTATGATATTGTTTTTCTCTCGCACACGTATAGTTTGTGTCTCTCTCTGCGTAGCCTGTTTTGCACGCGATGTAAGCAGTCGGATTTTTGTGTATTTTATGTTACTTGTTTTTCTTCAGACTGATGTTAAATAAAAATTTAAAACATTCATACCTAAACCCTTAAGTCTCCAATTTAAATTCCATGAATAATGTGCTTAGTTTACACCAAGTATTAGATACAAATCTTCATTATTCCATTTCGCCTTGCGTCTGAAGAAATTTGAATATATTTTTAATAAATCCATGTTATTAAATCTAATCTGTATCTTCAACTGAATAAAGGTTCTTTTGTATTTTAAGACTAGCAACCGTCCAAGGGTCTGTTTTTGTTCGATTGGTCCTATGGCCCAATTTATTGTAGTGACCCTGTCATACGCCTAAACTAGGCGTATTTCCGAACGCATTGACGTATCTGTATCTGGGTGTAAGTATTCAAGTATTATACCTATTTGTAATTCCTCTGTTGTCTGATATTTGTAACACAAGTGCTTAAGCTACTTAATACTGACGGAATGAGGTTAATGTTGTATGAATTTAGGTATTTTTTCTGAATGAATAAATCCCTAGATACGAGTATATTGTTGCCCACGCTCGGTAGCTACACAATAAAACATGTTTCAATGAAATATGTCAAATAAATAAATGGTTTATTATATTTTTGGTATGAGATTAGTAAAAAATCTTCCAACCGATATTCGGCTACGGCATCAGGGCATATTAACGATCAGCTAAGTGCTTAAGTGTGTGCGCAAACTCAGATGCAGCACTACCCTTACCTCTTTATTCAATGGGAATGGGATGGATGAAATAGGTAAAAGACGAGCCTCAGACGAAATACCTCGGATGAATCAACGATTGCCCCAGCCCATGGACACCAGAAACACCAGTGGAGTCTCAATTGCGTTGCCAATTATTCTCCCCGTTCCCCAGTTTCCCAGAACTGGGCCTTTGGTACGCTTACATACAAGGTGAAACAGCGCAGCCACTGCTTCACGTCGGTTTTTATTTCATCGTTATTATTCATTTCATAAATATCTATTCAATGTACCTACCAACAGACACACTTTTTTCTATTTTATTACTATAGATTTTTAAAACACAATAGCGAAACAAATTTTCCCTTCAAATATTTTAGGCGTGAAAGGCGTTTTTCATAAATTATAATAAATTACATCAATCAAATAGATAGAGCATGACAGCGAGAAATTGCAAAATTCACTGAAAATAGTTTTGGAAAACTGAAACAAGGTAATATTTATTTAAGATGAAAAACGTTGATGAATAATAACTATAATGTTTAAAGCAAAATATGTTATTCTACCAGTGCTCCGTGGATGCACCTGCGTGGCGATGGAATCGCGTAAGAAAAATCCGCTAGATTTCGAACTGAGGTGCATCTCGACTTGATCATTGGTATTTTTGATGTGAGATGTCAAAATTGAAGTAAGATCCTCAGTGTAACATTACGCAATCTAGCGGATTTTTCACTTACAATAGACCCCCCCATTGACACTGAACCAAATTTTTACGGCTAAGGCACAAAATAATTACACACAGAAGTTAGACTTTGACCTGATTTTGAATTTAGAAGAGTTCGTTGACATATGCTAGGGTTGTTGCCCGGCACGAGTACATAAGCGCGCGGCCTCTACCAATGACCTCGACAGTTTGACAACCTTATGTCATAAGTTAGGATTAATGTGGTCGAAAAGGCGTCTTTGCCCGTTAGTGCGCATGCGTGAATACATGACATATTTTTAGCTCTTAGTGGGCAGTCAGCCTTCTGTGTCAATAAGTATTTTGTGACTAAGGTGAGAGTCGATTAGAGAAATAGTTTAAATTTAGAAGCGTGAGCAAAAAACTGTACGTAATTCTCAGAAACCTTAAACTTCCAGAAAAAGAAAACAAGAGGAATTTTATCTTCCGTCATAACTAAACGAGAATATAAAAATATGCTTAAAAGATATACCCTTAATCAAATTTAACATCCATTTACTATACTCGTATTTGAAGCTTGATGTTCGAGCTTCAAGGTAGATTTTCGCAAAGCAAAAGAACGCTACCGTTTGTATGGCTCACCTAATGGACCGTGCATAAAATTATCGTGAGTATAACCTTCAAATTTAAACGTCATTTCCTTCGATAAGGAGTTTTCGATGAAATATTGATATCTGTGTGTTGTCTGTCTCCTTTTCGCTCGCTCCTTATGCTTTTCGCTTGAAGAAAGGAACATTGAAAAGTAAAATTAAAATGTGGTACAAAAATAACAGGTATACTTCCTAAAATGTATGCCATTCTAATACTACTAAAGATTTACAAATTAGTTAAACATTTAAAGCTAGCAAACATTTAAAAAGCCAAAAATTCCAATAAACTCGAAAAAATACTTCAAAATTACACTTAACTTTGTGCAATAAAGAACATCTATCTATGTATTTATTTAGTGGCAAAAGCGTTAGTTGGGAAACTCACCTTGTTGATTTTGAATAACCATTAAATTCTGCAATACACAGGAATAGTTGATTTAGGAATTCTGATATAAATAGAAATTAGTTGATTTAGAATAACCCTTAGATTCTGCAATAAATAGGAATAGTTGATTTAGAATAAGCCTTAAATTCTGAGAAAAATAGGAATATATTTTTTATACCATCAATATTTCATTTATGTAGATTCAGACAAATAAGTTATACCAATCTGAATATTAATCAAAATAAACTATTATGAATGTAAAAATTAGTAAAGAAATTGTAGGAGTGAGTAGATTTTTTACACCAATTAGCATAATCCTAAAAATTACAAGGTAAAGTACTTGCTAAGTTTCTCCGTAGTTTCTTAAGTTTGACGAAAAGCATCTCAGAAACTTACTAAGGAATTCTAGTTAAAAGTTTTGTAGGAATCCTAAATAGATCTTAGTGTCATTGTTAAAAGTTCTTACTTAATCTTTTAATTAAATGCTTGAGTCATAATTTAAAAGAACTGCATTAACCTGGTCTTGTTATAATAAAATATCAGGCTTACTATCTTATTACAGAGCAAAGACCAATAGAAATCAAGTCATCGCTTCTATGATGGGACTAGGCTTAATCACCACGCTTGCCTAATGCGGATTGGTGATCATGGACCCGAGCTTCTAAAATTCGAAACATTCCTTTTGGTTGATCTGAGAATCAAACCCAGGACGCTGAGATCACAGATCGGTACTTAAACCAATCTACCTCTATTGAGTAATAAAATTATTAAGAAAATTTAATTGTCTGATGGCGTACTTGGTAAATGATTCTGCCTCATCTTAGTCTTTGGAGGTTCTGTGTCAGGGTGTAATACTTTGAAGGTCGCTAAAACAGTATCATGTACCTAGTGTAGTAAAATTTAATTTGATGTGATGTCTAACAATGATTAATGAATT
This sequence comes from Cnaphalocrocis medinalis, assembly GCA_014851415.1. Classification (NCBI taxonomy): domain Eukaryota; kingdom Metazoa; phylum Arthropoda; class Insecta; order Lepidoptera; family Crambidae; genus Cnaphalocrocis; species Cnaphalocrocis medinalis. Next base: position 1,683,666 of record CM026276.1, on the reverse strand, counting down.
GCGTAGGACAAAAGAGTGAGTGAAAAGATCTAGCTCCGGGTTGTTAAGTGAACGTCTTTTTTTCCAGGGGAAACCATCATGGCCTTCACCTTGCCACATGTGGGGGACAAGGTGGTGTGTGGGACTCTAACCCTAACCAAAACCCCTGGGGTGTCCATCTTAGCGCAATCGCGGTCGGATACCCCACAGCCGGGACTGGACCGTACCGCAAATCGCGCTCGCCACTTCGAGCCAAATTGTTTGGCGCAATGCAGCCCTTCCCAAATGCGCGACCTACCAGGACACCCAGTAGGATTTTTCCCTCGCGGAGTCGTGATTTTGAGCAAGCCACTCCCCAGTAGTGGCATGCTCACGTACTCCGAAGCCCGTTTAGTCGCCTCTTACGACAGGCCGGGAGTACCTTGGCAGTATTCTTAACGCCCACAGGGCACAGGTTGTTAAGTGAACTGAACCAACTAGTAATTCAGGAACCACAAGTGCACGCGGGACTATGAGGCGTAATCGTTGAAAATGCGCGATATTAAACGGTACATAAACCCGGGCAGAACAGCAATAAAAGGATAGCTCTAGCTTTTGTATGGCAAACTTCCATTTTCCGCTTCGTGAGCATTTCTCACTAAAATCATGTGTTTTAAATGTTACCGCGCACCGCTTAGTATTGCCAAGTTTATTTTCATACTAACTTTTGTTTAAACGAAAGACCGTGGAATAAAATGACTAACAAGCATGAAAATAATAGAGCAAGGATAATATTTAAAGTCAATTTTTCAAATGCATCGTTAACATTCGGTATACACCAAAAGTAAGTCCCGAAACTTAAGTGTCACACAAGTTTCGGGACTTAATGTTGCGAAACCCGGTTCCTCAACAGTATCAAAGGATGACGCTGGGTGTCAATTACTTCTCGCAATTTTTTCGTCTTTTTAGATGATAGGTAATCTATGCAGCTTGTCCTTGTTTCACAATTCAAGGTTGTCACATGTGGGGAACAAGGAGGTGTGTCTCTTAACTTGACCAAACCAAAACCCCTGGGATATCCATCTAAGCGCAATCGCGGTCGGAGGCCACAGCCGGGACTGGACCGTACAGCGCTCTCCGCTTTACTCCTACATGACGTAATGCAGGCAGCCCTCCTAATTTTGCGACCTACCAAGACGCCCAGTTGTGCTTTCCCGCGGAGTCGAGTCCTGACCGAGCCATTCTCCAGTAGTGGGTACCTTCACGAAATCCGAAGGCCCGTTGAGTCGCCTTACGATAGGCGGGGTAACTTTTCTGGCACCTATACATCGACAGCTCGTATGTCGATATTCTCGGTCTTGTGCAGCTGGTCGCTAATATCCACTGCAAAATAACTGCGCAATCGGTATACTGCAGGAGTTCACCGTATGTGCAGCTGTCTGCGCATAACGGGCATGCCAGGAGATGAGCCGTGGTTTGGGGGGCGGCGACCCACCCAAAAACATTGCTTATAATGGGGATTATAGTGAAATAACAAATGATTTGGACGATTGATTTGATTGATCGTTTTACCAAAATAAACTTCACGGTAAATCGTTTCTGAAACTGGCACCTGTCAGAACTTTCACTTTGAACTAGGGTTCGTACCAAAACTCGTTATGACTAGGTACGTTTCCTGAACCTAAAACAATGTAATCTGTGATGTAAAAATTTTAAACCATTAAATCTCATGATCTAACATAAAAACAATATACTATTGTCATGTCTTGCTTATCCAGAGGGCCTAAAAGTATCTATACTATTTATAAAGAGACATCGATACATCTTATACACAAACCGAAAAAGCGAAACACTAGCGCGATGCAATCGACGCCTAGCGCCATCTATTGAAAAAAAAGTGGAACTAATGTCGAGATTGTATTTGTAAATTAACATACTGGCATTTAGTCCTGTATTATTTTGCGCAATAAAGAGGGAGGGCAGTCCAACCACCACTACTAAGTTAATAAATCGAAACCACGCTTAGTAAGTTATGCACTAAAACACATAGCCCGCAATTACAATTAACAGCTGCACCATTAAAAACTAATCGCCAAGAAGCCTCACTTTGCACGGTAAACAAGGCAGCCATCGAGCTAAAATTCAATTACGGTAATCCGGCTGGTCGGAACTGGCCGTTTTATCAGCAAACTAACTAGGTAATTGCGTGGCCGCGATTAGTGTACTCGCTTGTGCGGCTGTGATGTGATTGGTCGAAATACGATAATGGCGAGGCATGTCGAATTGGAGCTGACAATTCGACATATTATGCCGATACTAGCTGTTACCCGCGACATCGTCCGCATGGAATAGTATCTTTGGGTAGCATTTTTAATTATTTAATCATCTTCAACCCCCCTTTATTTGGTTACCTAAGGGAAACTCTATCGCATAATGTCTCGCATCATCAGCCCTTGGCTAGATTTTGTCGCCAGTTTGAGGCATTATCTCAGCAATACCGTGACTTAGATATCTTCAGCCCTGACTTAGTTCCGTTTCGGACACTCATCAAAGATATTCTTAGGGATATCCCACTAGACGTGAGTAACTATGAGTAAAATTTTGTGATATTTGTCTTGACCTTCTGTGCTCTAATATTTTGCTATCACTGTTATTATTGTTATTGCATTTTTACTGTTTATATGATTTTTGTATTTTTATTAATTGACTTATTGACTCATCACTGTTTGTTAATATTATTATAAATTGATTAAGCCATTATGTAATGCAGTGAAAACATGTTTAGGATTGCTATCTTGTACAAATCCATATAATATTAATATTTAATGTATAATTTCATGATTGTAATCTGTTTTGTTTTCCTTAAATAAATAAATAAAATGCGTTACGCATACCCGTACGCCGGGGGGCGGACGGGTTATGACGGATTCACTCCCGCATGGTACAGCGGGGGGTTTACCGACTAAAACCCCTGGGACTCTCCCTCATCGTCCATCGCGGGAGATAGTCGTGGGGCAAATAGCACGAAGCCCTCGCACCACGATCATCTTCTTCACCCCCATTTTAACCCTGTACAACCCCCTTTTCGCAATAAGAAGCCTATGTCCTCTCTCAGGGTATATCTGTATAGAAAGACAGAGTTACTTTCGCATTTATTATATTAGTTAGGATTAGGATGATAGGATAGATTTCACTATGAAGTCTTTGCTCGAATTTAGATAATCAATTTTTTTTCACATCCCTGGCCATCAATACTCGTATACAGTAAACGTCGAATGAAAGTTTTAAAAAGGTCTCTGAATTCAACTTGGGGTTGAGGACTTGGTGAATCCGGGTGAAATTTAATTAGCTGAATGAATGATTCTAAGATTATGGAGTCCTGTTGTCAAAACCAAAACAAGGTGTCACACCCTCGTCAAAATGTGAATGCATGGGATGTCATAAGATCAAATCATTCCACATTTGAAGGAGCTTCTACTCACTTTCAAGAGTTAAATCACTGTTCAAAGTTTGCTAAGACAAACCGACGAGATTTTCCCGGTCCAATAAGCCTCAAAGCTTCATCATTTCAGCAAATAGACGCCCACTACTGGATCAATGACTCCCCCAATGTTCTCCGCTCGTATCGGTCCTGTGCCTTCCTTATCCATGGAATACCCACCACCTTCACTTCCAATTCGTAGCGGGGCTACTACGGTTGCGACTTCCTGTTAACGGAGTCCATTCGAAGACCTTTCGCAATTGTTAGATTCCGTCATAAAAGGTTACACGAAGCGTATTCACTTCGTGATCGGTTATGTGCAAGTTTCTTGTATTTGCGGAAAATACCAATATGTTATGGCTAACAAACAAACCTATCTGAGGTAGCAGATCTTCATGCGCTGCAACTCAGCAACTAGCGTGAAACAGCGAATGATCGAGACCAGCGAAGGAGTCTTATATCAGAGGCCAAGAAACATTTTGGGTCGTTGAGTCACCGGAGTAGTAGTAGTAAGTGAAATATTACCTACTCGCAAACTATGTAATCCCACTAATAATAAAAACGTGAAAGTTTGTAAGTATGGATGGATGGATGTTTGCTCCTCGTTCACGCAAAAACTACCGAATGGTTTTCAATAAAACTTTACAATAATAAAGCATATACATCAGAATAACACATAGGCTTCAATTTATAAAAATACAATGTGTGGATTGTCCAAAATATGCATATAACTAACTCCACGCGTACGAAGTCGCAGGCAGCCGTTAGTAGAACTATATCTGCAACGGTTTATAGGCGAGTACCCGGCTTTACCTCTCAGTATGTATAGAAGATTCCTCGTCCAGTAGACGCAGACACACTTAGCAGCTAATGAATATCGACGCGAGTGCATTACCGAAGCATCCTGCGAAATCTATCAAGAGTTGCACTGGAATTAGTTCGGGTAATCGTGTTAACCTGCTATAGATTCTAAAACGTGTAACCAAGGTTCAAATTGGTTTTCCTGTTAAAGCCTATAATACATTCATACATCTCATATTTACCTGACTCAGTAAACTAAATAGCTTAAGCACTTGTGTCACACATATCAGACAACAGAGGAATAACAATTACACCCAGACACTGAACAAATGGGTTGCATTTATAATGTTGTGCTATCTCTACTATTTATAAAGAGATAAAACGTGTAGACATCGACAAATCTAACATATAAACCGAAAAGGCAAAACACTAGCACGTTGTAATCAACGCCCAGCGCCATCTATTGGTAGACAGTGGAACAACAGACCCAAAATATATTTAATTTAAACAGGCATCGATAGGTAATTCAATATCAATGTCCTTAAAACACCATAATGTATGTTTATAAATAGATAAATTAAATTAACATTTGATGTATTACAAAACGCCGTCCGTGTTCGGAGTATTAATTATTCAGACTCTCGCATTAATGAGGATTTCTCAGAGATCTATTGACGTATACTGAAGCCAATTCGGCGAAACATCACCCTCATTATCCGATACGTTCATAGTAATTATAGACGCAACGCCAATGTCTTCCGTCTCATCGTATGTGTACAGTGTGTATCGGAAAACATCCTTTTATAACGTCTTCTACCAACCATTCTTCACAGCATTTGATTAAATCAAATCAAATAGTCTAGTTCGTAGAAAATGGTCACAATTTTGGCCTTAAATTACTAAAATTATTACTAAAAATACTCTGCCATTGCTAGCGTAGAAATAAAAAGAAAGAGAAAATCTGTCGCTCTTATTTCTAAAATACTACTAATATTTCTAATAATAGCACTACCTTGAGTTTGAAATACTATCCTCGCTATCGAAAACTATCGCTTTGTCTCTTTCATTGTGATGCATTTGAAAGAGACAGAGCAATAGTTTACGTCATGTCAGTTCCAGATGTCAACTCATGGTAGCGCTACTGAATAACAAAATTAAAAAAATATATGATGTTTAAAAACTACCAACGAAAATTATTTAGAACGAAGTCTAATGAGTATATTTTTTTTAATACGTACATCGTCAACCAGAATTTTCCCTTCATGGGCAAGTCCGACCCACAACTGGCCGGTTTTAAATAACTTCACGCAATAAAATGAAAAAGAAAGCCGATTACGAATATAAACTCGTAGAAAACTTAGTTCAAATTGTCAGCATTATAGAAGACAAGGACATCATCCTTGTTTCCTTCGGTGCAATAAAGTATATCTATTTATCTTCTATCTCGGCACGTGAGGGGCACCCACCTCCCAATCCGCGTCACTTCCTAAACATGTAAAAGTGCGAAGTGAACACGAGACGTGAACGAAATAGGTAAACATTGGGGGCTGTTTGCTCGACCCGAGGCGAGGGGTAGGGGGAGGGCCCCCCTCGCCGCCGCAAATAACTAAACTTTTTGGCTTACAAATAATACAGAATTAGAAGGTTGCGTAAAGTTAAGTATCAGGCTATATACCTACTGTCCCAGTGCAGGGCAACGACCTCTGTCATAGAAATCAAGTCATAGCTTCTATGTTGGGATTAGGACTTAAATACTACACTTGCCTAATGCGGATTGCTGATATAAACCTTGACGTTATCTATAGATTTAACCTCCATATGAAAAAGTGTAGATGTTCATGTTTTTGTTCCCAAAAATCGGAAGTTGATAAACAAAACAATATCCATACCCTCCACCCATCAGCATACACCATTGCATTCTGCCCCATAAAACTCGATTACCTCTGACCTTGCGAATCGATGATTTATCGAGTAGCAGGACGCCGTGTGAAATAGCATTTTCAGGGTTCCTTACAAAAAGGAATGGAACTTTTTGGTATAGAGCCAACCCTAGTTGTCGTCACCTCCGTTGATGGTGTGTGGGATTTTAACTAGCATAGCGTATACCAGTTGAGAGAATTGAGTCGGATCGAGCTGCCAAAAGGGCTTATCTCTCAGAAGCGCCCAGTGGGGCGTCCCAAATATCGCTGGATGGACCAGGTCAAGAAGGATCTTGGTCACCTTCAAAGGCCGGATTGGCAAGAGAGAAACGTTCAATGTATTTTTTTATTACCTTTCCTGAAGATATGGCCGAAAAACTAAAAGATACAGAAAGCCCTAAACAAAGCGAACGTTACGACCGAAATTTTCCTCCTGCTCATAAGCACTGAGTGTCACCTTTGTTTGAATGCGACAGGTATATGCTCATTCGTTACGGGACGACTTCGTTATAAGCCACCAGGTTTTCTTCTTTCTATTAGGTTCGATGCGCGAGTTTCTCAAGCATGGACACATTTGTACTGAATTCGCTCGATACTCCGAAATTTCTTACGACTACATAATTAATGAGCCAAACTTTGGTAGGTCACATATCCAGCTCTGACATGGGAATAAATAATGAACATAATTGGCCCACTTTACTAATTTTGTTAGTTCTTTTATGGTTAATAAGTAATACCAATAAACAAGTACTTTTTGTGGGACGGAGCTTAGATTAGATACTCCGTTGTTCTTTGTCAATAATTCAATATCAATGCCTGAGTTTTCAAATAACCTTTTCTGTTGAATTGTGAAATTGTTTTATTTTTCAAAGAAAGATTATGGATTTATTCAGAGATGGTCGAAGTGATGGTTTCGGGACATTAGTTTCACTCCGTGCTGATAGATACCACTGGGTGCCACTGGGTGGTTTATGGAATAAGGATATAGATGAGCTTCGTATATTATTCCCTTTTCTCTAAGTCATGAATGTAAAGACGGCAACCACTTCATTCTAATTACCAGACTTGCCAAATCCTGGATCATGTTCCAAGTACCGAAGAAATTACAAATTTTATCAACTCGTGTCGAAAATTTGCAAGTTGAAGTTATAATTACTTTATTTTCGGGGTTGCAAATGAAGACTAATTATTACCCATGATATCAAACTTTAAGATCTAGAGACAACTCAATGTTCAGTGCAAATGAGGCCGTCAAGGGAAAATGAAGAAAAAGATGGCAACATTACCACGTTATTCCACGGAACCGAAACAAAAAACATGCTACAATAACACGCATTAGTCTCTAATCAAAAATGATGACAGCCGTACTTCGCCAGAGAGATATTGCTTCGACTGTAGCATGGACGTAGTAAAAGTGAAAAAGTAAGACAGCACCAAGGCCGATGACCGTATGGCTCTGCCACAAGTGACTTTTTTGCAGTTGCTAGTGTGCATGGGCGGCGGCAACCGCTTTGTATTCCACCACAATTAAAAAATACACCTGAAACAAGCTGACAAATAGAGAGAAAGAATTATTATATCCAAGGGAAAACCTTATTATGAAATTAGACCCTAGTCTAATTTCATAAAAAAGACTCGCCTTCCCATAAAAAAGTAATTAGCTGATTGATGCATTTTCTTTTCGCGATTTGACAATAATAAAATATGTCCCTTTGAAAAAAAAATTGTATTAACAGTACAGTAAGACGGTTATTATAGTACGGTGTTTAATATAGTATCCCCATGATTGACCCATCAAATCACAAACTCTTTCAGGTCAGTCTCAATCCGGACTCCAGTAATCCTAAGTCAGGACAGGTAAGCCTTCCCTTCAAACCTTTTGTGATTGTTGTCACTCTCCGAATCTTTGGACCAGAAAAATGTATGCCGATTTTATTTATTTGTTGCGACTTTTATAGAGGAAATCTTCCCATTTGGACATTTCCTTGTCCAGTAACCTTCATATTAGGGATCAAGCAAAAATGACATTTGGCTGTAATAGCAAGTCTTGACAGACAATGTTTTTGTGTGCCGAAGAGGATCATCTGATGACAAGAGATGAACAGTATTATAGACAGAAGCATACAATATGCAGCTGCCTTACTTCCTTCAACTTTGACTTCGCCCTTCAGACCATCACCTGTATCGCTGGAATGAACAACGCTCGTGCTTATGTTAGCCATTTATTTCTTTTGTCAGCCATATTTGCGTGTAGGTGGGACAAATCTAAATTATTTTGGGGTAGAATATGGAGTATTAGGAACTCCTCCTTCATCACAACCGTAAGCGCCGGAGGAGAACATGTGCAGCCGTGACGTCATAAATAAAAAAAATCGCACAACATCTCATACATTGACCTGACTCCGTATTAAGTAGCTTAAGCACTTGTGTTACAGATATCGGACCACAAAGGAATCACAAACCTAATACTTAAATACATATATAACACCCAGACACTGAACAAACTCAAGTGTTCATCACACGAATGTTTGTCCAGGGTGGGAATCGAGCCCCCGACCTTTAGCGTATGTGACAGGGTCACTACCAAATGCGCCATCCGGCCAGTCGGCCAGGCCAAATAACAATGATCAAATTCATATTAGAGCCAAGTTCGAAATTATACGATAACGAGTGTCATAATCCATTTTGTTTTTGCGAATTGCAGTCGGCTGATATCAGTCTAAAAGACATTAATTGTGACGCCATTCTTCTTCAAACCTATTAATAAAGTATTAAGTTTAAAACCCAAAAAATACGGATTAACTGAGTGCATATTTGCCAATTCATTTGTCGAATTAAAGCGCGCACGTGTCAACACGAACCGCAAAATTTAAACAACTGCTTTTTTGCCGACAGTCCCAACTCGGAACATGGGAACTGAGCACTGTTTAAAAAAAGCCAATTATACAGTCAGGTAGAAAGAAAAACCACAGTGAATGAAATTAAATTTGTTATGGGGTTTCGCGTTGTGGTTACTTGCAAAGTTGTTTGTGGCGCGGGAGTAGGTTATACGATAGTTATTAAAACTTGGCCGGTTATTATCTTTTCTAATGGGATGTTGAAAGCAATAAAAATATTATAAGAGATACATAATTTTATTAGTTGAATTTTATTGAGGCTATGATTTAAACTACTTGGTCGAGCAGAAAGTACCTATGTTTCCGATTTTTCGAACCAAGGTCGGGGTTGTGATCACTAATCCGCATAAGGCAAGCGTGGTGATTAAGCCTAATCCAATCAAAGTAGTGACGACTTGATTTCTAGTTGAAGTCCAGGGTATGCTTGCAATATCCACTTATTCAAGATTCTCCCCAGAATTTGGTAATTACAAAGCAATAACTGCGGTGTGACTGTCGTGACCCTTTCGGATATCGGACTTACGTCTTTTAGCGTATAAGGCAGAGTCCCTACCAAAAGCGCCATCAGGTTGGATCCGTAATTTTTGCGTTAGGGCTGTGTTTAGGGGTTAAAAAGAGGAAAAAATAAATTAAGTTCCGGAACACGCGACCTTAGAATATCGCGTATTCGCGTTTTGTATCCAAGTCTATGCATTCCTGCAGCTGGAATCTATTAATCACTCATATCTCTTCATCCGTCAGCGTACATATGCAAATGAGTGCAAATTAATGATGAGCGCTAATAAACAGATGCAACGGACAGTAATTACTGGTAATTGGCCATGATTAACCCATCAAAGGCCCTTCGGACAGACGGATGCCTTAATGAGGGAATCATCAACTACCCTATGATTGTCAGCGGGGAGAAAATCATGTGATATATCCTATCATGTGGTCCTATGTGGTCTTCGCTAGGACTAATAGCATGGATTATAACAAAATAGAATAAAGACTATAATGAGTATTGGAGACAACAAGGATAGAACAACAATCAGAATCAACAATCGCGAAGCTAGGAATTTGGCGTGTTACTGCAGACTACGCAATTAGAGAAATTTCTTTACACTGTATTGATACTGAAAAAAGTTTCAGAGTATCATTTCAAGGTAAGTACAATCGACAAGCAAAAACTAATTATGCAGAATTGAGTAGTGTCAAAGCATCAAAGGGAAATTACAAAGGGTGTTTAAGGCTCGGCATTAAATATCCATTAATTACAGTTTCAGCCTAAAGGTGCAAACGACATCTGGCCACACCCGGTGGATTCTCACGATGGGAAGACTTGCCCGTTAATATTTAAGTTGGAGCTAAACTCTGGGATTTCGTCAGTACCTAACACTTTGAAGATTATGAGATCTCCAATTAAAGTACATATTGATTGCTATTTGACTGGCCGGATGGCACATTTGGTAGTGACCCTGCCTCATAAGCCAAAGGTCGTGGGTTCGATCCCCACCCTGGACAAACATTCGTGCGATGAACACTTGTGTTTGTTCAGTGTCTTGGTGTTGTAAATGTATTAAAGTATTATATTTGTGATCCTCTGTTGTCTGATATCTGTAACACGAGTGCTTGAGCTACTTGGTACGGAGGCAGGTCAATGTGTGAGATGTTGTGTAAATTATTTCACCACGGTGAAAATTGACAAAAATATATAAAAGTAAAGTAAAGTTAAGCATCAGCCAATATATTGTCCCACTGCAGGATAAGGGCCTCCATTATAGACAACAAGGGATTAGGCTTAATCACCACGTTCGCCTAATGCAGATTGGTGATCACAAACCCATGTTCGAAAATTTCGAAACATACTTTTTGCTCTACCCCGAAATCGATATTTGTCGGTGAAAGAATAACTTTCACATACATTTTAGTTTGGAGTTCAGGTAAAGGATAGAAAATTATTTTGTCACAAAATTCCTTCCCAATTTTGCGCGCTATGGGCGTTGATCAGAATTTTCTCCCGCAGTCATAATTGCGAACAGATGGGAATAGGAAACTTGGGTCAAAACGTGCGAATCTAAATATTCATGGGAACATACCGCTATGCGTGATTGCGCAAACTTTTCCGGTTGAGAGTTTCCACGTGAGCGCGCGTAGGGAATATGCATAGTTCTTTAGTGTTAGTGTGAGAAATTGGAATGACAACATAGGTCACAAAAACACACTTTTAACTCAAAATACTGACTCCGCTGACTAACGGCCGGTTTCTGAATTGAGAATTTGAAGTTAAGTACTACTTAAGTACAAACTTTGGAGAGTCATACTTCAAATGTCAAAGTTTGTACTTAATTAGTGCTTAACTTCAAATTCTCAATTCAGAAACCAGCCCTAAGTAACGCGAAGAGAATCTTGGTCTCCGAGAGATCGCCACTTCTGTCAACCCTGTACTACGAGTACTTCTTGCTAGTAGAAATTGTTTGGAAGTGCCAACGGGTGTGATGCTGTGACATCGCGTCCATTGTAACTGCAACGTGGGCTCTTCTTTTGCTTATTATCAGCTTAAGGTGAGCCATCTGTATCACTATAGAAAAAATGCTCCAATCCATGGTTCTTTGGCAAATCTCAAGTTCAGCCTTTTGATTTTCAGTTAGTGTATACGAACTTGTGAATGAACGTGAGCACCACGAGTAAGAATGAACAAAACAAAAACCTTTCTCAACATTTGACGTTGAAAGTTAAAATTGTACAAAATTTTCTGAATGAAAGCTACTGCAGTCTAATTTATAACATACTAATTTTGGCGACGTCTTCGCATCAAAAACATTACAAATTGTAAAGGCGTATAATTAATGAGCTCAAAAATCAACTTCAGACACAAACTTTTGAACCCAAAAGATACAATAAGATTGATGCCATCTCCGCCAAACAAAGAGGAACGACATAAAGGGTAACAAAAGAGTCACTCGGTCGAAATGCAACGCTCGAAGATAAGATAGGGCATGCCCCTGGAGTTTAGAACCTCTGCCTCAAGGTTAACCAAAGTTTCAATTACGTTTTAATAATAGATATTGCGCGGCAGTTTGCCACCCCTGCGCTCGTTTAGGGCTAGGGTTGTTACGCACGTATTCACACTTTATTATGGAACAATGTTATTAAGTCTCACGCACTAACTTGAATCTAGCCGCAACTCGTCGAGTGTCTCAGAAGTAACTTAAGGTAGTAATTAACGGGAGTAAATCATCGTACAAGTAACACAGGGACGTAAGTTATTCAACCGTCAAGTACCGGTGCTAATTTGTTTATTCCATGCTATATACTTAATAATATATATTTCACATATTACATATTAGCATTCCATGGAAATCTGCAAGATCAGAGGAATCGCCACGCTGCATTCCAAAATATACAGTCGAAGCATGATAAGATTGGCCACGGAGTTATGTTACGTTTAAGGATGTGAGACTAATTAACTATTTTTCAGCCTCTAACTGGCTGGGGACTAAATAAATTAACACAGATATCAACCAAAATAATTGCAAACATGTAGCTTGCCGCAGCAGCCTTTCATTATACGGCTAGCCGCAGCAGCCTTTCATTATAAGGCTAGCCGCAGCAGTCATTCATTATACGGCTAGCCGCAGCAGTCACCCTTTGTACGGCTAGCCGCAGAAGTCATCCATTATACGGCTAGCCGCAGCAGTCACCCTTTGTACGGCTAACCGCAGCAGTCCCTCATTTCCTTCCTTTTGGTATCAAATATGTCATGCGGCTGGCCGCTCTGTGCGTAGGGAAACCCCTCACTCCGGTAAAACGTTCTAAACGCCGCCCCATAAAAATCTTTTACAACGTAAAACGGGTATAAACATTATCTTCGTTTGCTACTTCGAGACTTCCAAACTCCGATAACTCGGGAAGTTGTGTCAAACTTATCAAATCTTTAATGTGCAACGTTTTCTTGCCAGAATTTTTAACTAAGCCTCGATTCGAGCTTAAAATTAACTTTACGAAAGATATTGGAGTTTGAATTTACGACAGTTAAAGCTGTAGGCGATGAATGATTGCGTTTTAATGGGCGGCTGCTTATTTTTGAATTTGAAAGGCGTTTGCTTGAAATACTATTGCGGTTACGTCGTTGAAGGGTTGAAGATTAGCTCTGAAATCAAGGAAACAATCTTAAGTCCACAAAGGGGTGTGAGTAATTTTATATAAACGCGTGGGATCGTGTAATAAAGTGGATTTGCTTCTTCCTTCTTGATACGAGTATCTTCTTCTTTATGCTAAAGGTGAGAAACACGTGATGGTAAGTTATCAATCAAAGAGGCAGACTTTCTTAATAATCATCATCATCAGCCTGTTGCACAATCCACTGCTGGATGTAGGCCTTTCCAAATGCTTGCCACTTTGATCGATCTTCGGCTACTCGCATCCAGCTCCAGCCACCTCTTGCGCAGATCGTCACTCCATCTGGCCTGAGGCCGTCCTACACTATTCATGTTTGTTATGCTACGAATAAATAATACAGAAATTATAAACCCAAGTACAAGTTCTGCATTCATTTTTGCAGCCCTTTTAGACAGCTGCAGAGAAAATTAAGAGATGCGAAATTTTAAAGTCGCACTCTAAAGTTAACCTCCGGTAATGAGATGACTATTTTTTGCTCAATCTAGTCTTAGTAACTATCTCACTTGAAATCCTAAATTTGTTCATCCATTTAAAAAAAAAACGCTGAAGATTACTTTAGTAGCATAAAAATGTGTTGGTCTTAGTTTTAAACTTAAACAGTTTTAACTGACTCGCTTTGGGATAACGCGTTTTGTCTCATAGAAACTAGTTTTAACTGATATTCGATTCAGACATTAGTGAATTCTAGTGTTAACAAAGGCATAATTTAAAAACTAGTTGTAACTAGAAAAAACGCGTCCTATCTGATAACTAGTTTTAACTGTAACATTACAGTGATAAATTCTATGGACATTGACAAACCCTAATTATTCAAACGGAAAAGGCGAACCAATAGCGCGATGCAATCAACACACAGCGCCATCTATTGGTAGACAGTAGAACTATTATGCCGAAACAAAGTAAAGGCTGGCCACTATTTATTTAATATTTAGGTACCCCTGTGCAATAGCTCCTAGAAGTTCTTCAAGCCAATTCGGCGCGACACTCCAGCCGTGACAAGTTCCGGAAAAATCCGCACTTACACAACTAGCTTTAATGAAGCTTGAACCAGCTTAAAAGTCAGCTAACTAGTGAAACTAGTTGGCTTTTCTTGTATTTACTTGGCGTTCAAAAGTGGCTTATGCTTAAAAGAAAAACGTTGGAAACAAAAGGAGACACAGGAGTTCTGCTCTAGCTGGCATTGACTTCAAAGAGTTCGATGACATACGCGCTGGGCAGTAAATCGTATCGTGTCTCGTATAGTCCTCGGCATCTAACTGCGACCGTTAGTTTGCGCACTAGTAAAAAAGGATCATCATCATCATCAGCAACCCACGCTCGTTCACTGGTGGACATAGGTCTCCCCCAATGCACGCCACCGCTCCCGATTTCCGGATAAAAAAGGATACTAAGGACTATACACGCTCTGTTTCAATATGTCTCCCGCCAAACCACGCAAAGATTACTCTCCGTCATGGAATGTAGGCAGCTGAAGTTCTCTATTTTGTACCTGCTACCGTTAACTCGTATTTTACCTTAACCTCGCGTTTTGCATTCTACCCGCAAGCGAATTAATACGAACCACCTTAATCGAATGAATTGAATTATTCAGAGCTTGTCGCCGGAAATTTGTCTTCCGAAGGTTTTAATTTTTTTTACCTTTCTTTGTCTAAAAGAGTATTTCATTTTCTTGGGCATGAAAAGTATTTGCGATTCGACGTTTTTAATACGGTCTGGATTCAGGAAACCTAACGGAAGGGAATCCTCTGCGAAGTGAAACAGTAAGTACCTGTCTAGACGGTAGTTGCTAGAATCTATCTTTGATGTTGGAAATTTGAATAGCTGAACCAAGGAAATTCAAGATCCAAAATCGCGTATAAGCTCCTTTTAGCTCAAAGTGACTCAGCTCAGTGTGTAATTTACGGTTGGATCCGAAGCTGTCGCTTCGAAGCATGGGGTACGCTTACACTATGATACAAGATTTGGAGAGTGGTAATTACAATAAAGCGACTGTCGTCTGATCTTTGCAACGCTTAACGGATGAACTAAACCAACTGAATCTTAGTTACACGCTTCAGAAATGATTCAACATTTTAACGCACACCTAAACTTACTTATCGTATTTAATCATAAGGGTCAACGTTGTTTTAAGAATCGTCTGAATTATCGACCTTAAGGTGACTGTCCAGTTTACATGCCACTTTGTACGGGCCGTCCTATAAAAGGGTTAAAACATGCACAACTACAGCTCTCTAAAGATAACATCTGCTGTTCGAAACAAACAAAATACCCCCATTGATTCCGTTAACTGGTGTAAAAAGGGTTATCTATAGGTACTATTTATAAACAGATAACTTCTATAAACAACCCCAAGGCTTTGTATAACCCGAACAGTTGAAACACATGCGCGTTGTAATCTACACCCAGCGCCACCTATTAGCATTGATTGGAACTAATGGCAAAACTAAGTCTCGAAACGAAGTGAGAGCGGGCCACTAAGTAAGAGAAATAAAAGCGTAGGCTTATCGTTGTTATAGCAGCTGAATTCCAGCTAGAAAACACTATTATCATTGTAATCAAGAGACAAACACGAAAAGTTATAATTGGCTACGGACACTGTTTATTCAAACCACCATTTTAACTATGCGGTCAATGGTCACGCTTGCCGCTTTCAAACCAGAGTTAATATTTACATTCATATTAACAGTCATATTAATGGCTAATTAATTATCACTTCCTTTTAGGAACTCATGATCGTAAATCATTGAGTATTTGTTGCGCTTCACGGGGTTAATTTTATTTTAAATTTGTAGTTTTAAGTGATATCTGTAACAGAAGTGCTTAAGCTACTTAACACACAGGTTAATGAGCCAATCAGGTCAATGTATGAAAAATGTTGTGTGAATTTATTTAAGTGAAAATACTTTGCTTGCTGTTTTGGTGCCACATAGTCAGTGTTGCCAGATAACTGTTTCGTGTTCTCCCCTTCCCGGAATACCCCCTAAAGTTAGTTTTTCCAATACTAAAACAGGGGGCGACGTAACGGTTTCATTATCGTTGCTAATCATCCCTTTTTGTAATTTTACTATTATTTTGTATCTTTTTCTATCCAGATATAGCTGGCGGCACGAAAGTATAGCGATGACCGTTATTTTGCGCACTTGTAAAAAAGGAAGACTTTCTATCAAAATTGGTTTCTGCAGCACTCAAGGTCATAACTAAACTTTCTTGCCTCGGACTATACTAAGAGAAGCGTTCTTCTTAAAAGGCCGGCAACGCATCGGCGACCTCTCTGATTTCGCAGATGTTCATGGGCAGCGGTGATTACTTACCAGCAGGTGACCCGTTTGCTCGTTTAGCCGCCTCTAGCATTAAAAAAAAAGTTTCTCCTCAACTAATCCCCTGAAACAAATTGAATACGAACTGGGTTTTAAAATGCTCACAACTTTCCAAATTGGGAGTGATCCTTCAACATTTCCATTATTCACAAACGATACACGCACACAGGGTCAAAAATATCAACGTGATCGCAACTAAACTTACGAAGTCTGGAAGTTCGTCTGAAGAGCACCGAGACACGACTGAATGTTTAATGTGGTTTAATGCTCCAGTTTTACTTCAGGCAATTTGGAGCAGTGTTGACGAAGGTCCTGATTTTGTTTTATGATACAGGAAGGTAAATGAGCAAGCGGGTCACTGGATAGTGATCAGCTACACTGCTCGGATGCGTTGCCGGTCTTTGCAACAATGGCAATTTGCGGCTAGTGGACAGACGGCAAGCAAACCTTTTTTTAACCGACTTCAAAAATAAGGAGGTTCTCAGTTCGATTGTTTGTATGTATGTATGTTTGTCCGCGATTATTAATGTAATAGGTGGCAGGCGAGCAGACAGATTACCTGATGGTAAGCGATGGCCGCCGCCCTAAGACACCTGCAATGCCAGTAGAGTCGCAAGTGCGCAGCCAACCTTTAACCGCCTTTCCTTTCAATTGGGCCTCCGGTGCCCTCACTCACTCGACGTAACACAGTGCAGGCGCTGATTCATGTCGGTCTTCTGTTCGGCCGTGGTATCACTCCGGTCTAGCCAGCCAATTCTGCCGAAGCGTTGCTCTCTCACGGCAGTGCGAACCATCGCACCATCACCACCCAGTATTAAACCCACTAAGTTATAATATACATACTACTTCTAGTCACACAGACCGTGGTGCATCATTTCTCACAACAAAATCTCATACATTGACCTGACTCCGTACTAAGTAGCTTAGCACTTGTACATATTACAGATATCAGACAACAGAGGATCACAAATATAATACTTAAAATATATTACACCCAGGCACTGAACATACACAAGTGTTCTTCACACGAACCCACGACCTTTGGCCGTATGAGGCAGGGTCACTACCATTGCGCCATCCGGCCAGTTCTTCATTTCTTCCCGCCACCAGTACCCGGTTCGCGGCGTACTGGTGGACAACCAACAATCTGCCAAGTTGCCTATTGGTAAAAGAGAAATAGCAATATTTTTGAGCAGTCTTTTAAGTTAAGAACCTTGTGATTATTAGAGCATAAGATACACTGTACCCTGCCCGAGGCGAGAGTAGACGACGAGTAAACACCCAAGAACCGGTAGGGAGGGACGCTATATCGATATGCAGTTAGAAGGCCACGCTTCATGAATGGGCCGACTTGACCGGAGTGATACCCCGGCCTGATAGCTTACCGGCGCGAAGATGCGCCTGCGCTTTGTCTTGCCAAGTGAGTGGCAACGGAGGTTCAATACGAGTACATGCGCAGCGACCAATCATAATAATAAAATAGAAAAGTGCTTATTCTATCCTTAAGAGCAGGCAACGCAGTTGTGATGCCTCGGGTATTGCAGCTGATGCCCATGGGCGGACAGCGAACTCTGTGGATAACTTTTTATTCTAAAATGAGAAGTAAAGTTGAATGTTGTAAGAACTTTTATATGTCAAAAAAGGCTGTTGTTGTTCCTTATTATATAAATAAAAAAAAAGTATCAGCCTATAAACTGTCCACTCTGCATTGGGCAGTACCTATATAGGCTAAACGATATATACGAATACGCAGGGTATACGATATGGAGGCCTTAAAAAGGCCTTTAATCGTACAAATCAAGTTATCACTACTATGATGGGATTAGGCTTAATCACCGCGCTTGCCTAATACGGATTGGTGATCACAAACCCGAGCTATGTTCGAAAAATTCGAAACAAATAAATCACATAAAAAAACTCTACGATGTTTTAAAACCGCTATCGATAAACAAACAACTCTCCAATAACATCCCTACGCCAATACCGGAAACACTCGCCCGGAACACCCCGGACTTATCCGGCTACCGTTGTTGATATTTCATGTACTATTGCAATATCACATATAATATATTGCGACCCGGAAGATGGGCAAATAAAATAATAATCGGCTTACTTCCGGAGGTCCATAAATATTAAATGTGTTGCTAGCTTTTGACCGCAATGTTGCTAGCACCACGTCGTTGAGATAAAGATAAACAAAGCATTTTATAATTAACGTTGGAAACTGGGTTGATAATATTTAAGTTAAAAACTATTTTTAAGGAAAATTAGATTTGTATTTTTCTTAACATTAATAAAATGGAAAAAGTGTCCTGAAATTAATATATAAATAGATACGACGTGTAACGCATATTAGTTACCGTCTTTACATTAAAGTTGAGTGAGAAAAAAATAAAAAGGTTAGTAAGCTCTATGGTTCGGCCATCTTTTCTATTAGTTTAGAGTTGAATACTTACTTACTACGCTGGCTCAACGATCCAAAGTGGGTCTTGGCCTCCGACGTCAAAGTTCGCCATTTTTTGCGGTCCTGTGCCAATTCCGCCCAATCGTGCACGTTAGAGTTAGAGTTAGAGTGTTAGAGTTTAATGCTTAGGTTTAATGAGTTGAAGTGATATCACTGAAGTTAGGGGTTGTGTTTTTTGACTTGTCGAATGGCGCATTTGATAGAGAACGACCCTACTTTATACGCCAAAGTGGGTTAGATCCCCACTCTGGACAAATATTCAAGCTGATGAACACTTGTGTTTGTTCAGTGTCTGGGTGTATATATTAATTTATGTGTATATTTTTTGTGTTTCCTTTGTTGTCTGATATATCTGTAACACAAGGTGCTCAAGCTCCTTACGGAGGTTATTGTAAGATCTATATCAGGTCAATGTATGATATTATGGTGTGAGAATAGTATTTATAATGTTGAGGACTTTGCATATTGTCTACATGCACACCAACAAATATTATTTATCATCTTCCATTCTTTCTTTAATTACATAACTTTAACCCTTGGTTTCCAAGAAATATTTTCGCAACGCGTCTTGCATAGGAATACCAGGAATCCTGTTGCTCCATCCATTGACTGGTTGGAATCCGTTTGCAGTTCTGAATTCCAAAAGCAGCAATAATTTAATCTGAGCATTCAGGAATTTTGCAGTAAAACTGGTAATGTTGTGTTGTCATAAGATTTGGTGGTAGTGCACCTTTCAAAAAAACTTGAGAACAAATCAACAGACTTTTCACATAGACCCTTAGACGACTGGCTCAGCCATTTTGTTTAAAGCATACCTGGTGGCTTAAGACGAAATGGTACAGCTGTTCTCCAATACAAAAAGAAAACCCTGCTTCCTCCCGGCTCGACCAGAGTGATACCACAACCTCACAGAAGACCGAGTCGAGTGAGTAAGGGGGACGGAGATTCAATTGGGGGAAAAAGGGGCTTGAGGGTTGATAGCGCACAATTGACTCTACTTTTGTGGCAGGTGTCTATGGGCGGCGGAACTCGTTTAACATTAGGTGATTTGTCTGCTCGTGTGCCAACTATCATATGAAAATGAACTAGGCGATAACCACCCTATAACATTGTTACACGCTCGAATCAGGAGGCCAATTCTCAGTTTTCGCCTTCTATGTCGAGTCGACTTCACACACAACCAATAAGAGGACCCAGATTACTGTCAACATTCCTTATCTTATTCTCCTATTGGTCTATGCGTTCCATGAAGTCGACTCGACATAGAAGGCGAAAACCGAGAATTGGCCTCGACTCGGACTCAGCATTAGGAATTCCGCGCAGCATCACGCAGGCTTAGACAAAGCTCTTGCCGCGCAAATGATTTCCTTCTCGAAAATTCCAACGTTACTTTCGTACCACGGATTTAGTCAAGATTTACTCACAGTTTTAGAGTAATCAAGCTAACAGTTATTGTTATCGCTGGGTTTGCAGATTTGCAGTTTAATATAGCTTCAAGATAGTTTTAAGGTAATTATCTTAGCTTTACGCTAGAGAAAACTTAAATCGCAATTTCGCGTCTACTTCCACTTCTTTTCTGCCTTCCTGGCACTTTAAAACCAGAAAGCTAATCGGATTCAACTAAAAGGCCGGCAACGCATCAGAGACTTTAGCTGATCTCACAGAAAATCATAGGCGGCGGTGACTGATTACTGTCAGGCTACTGGGTATCTCTCCCGTGGAGCTGGCTGATTCATGCCGAAGCCTGGCTTTTCAACCTGAAAGACATCCGAGTCCTGATACAGTCAAGGTTTTGTTCAGGGTTAGAGTCAAACATACCTCGTTCACCTTATGTGGTGACGTGACAGACGACTGATAGTGCTCCTTTTGCTCACCAAAAGACTCTCCAGTGATTACACTCAACAACAAATCTAGAACGGTTTTTATAAATAAATAGTCTGGTACAAACAATGAGGCACAATCAAAGGATCTTTTAATCCTAACCCTTTTGTTTTCAAACATTTTTGGCTCACTTAACAAGTGCCCCGCTCGAAAATGTACGTTTGGTGCAAGTCATAACGGATAGTTATGAAAGGATAATTCCGGATTTATCTGTATACGGATGTATAACCAGTCTTTTTCTACTCTTATTTGCTATAGTACTCGCTTGCTAATACATTTTTTTAATGTTCATTACTAATGCAATTAATAAGTTTTATTAAACAACTATCATAGTATTTAATCTCGGTTTGAACCAAGTTATTGTGTATACCAGTAAACTAACATGTGCAATATAAATGTTAGTTGTTAACACTATTCTCAGCTAACATAATTATTTGTGGTTAAGGATATTCATGCATTTGCACATTTTACTTAGCTTATTACCGTTTGGATCTGCCGTATATTTTTAATGCAGTTGCGTGCTATTGTCACTTCGGCGTGAGACCTCACATCTTAGGTGATAATATTAGTCGTGCTAATAATTTTCGGTTTTAATATAGCAATCATTAAGTACATTTTATGAAGAGCAATAAAGATAGATAGATACTCTTTATTGCACAAAATATTACAGAATTTAATGCTAATAAGGATTTTTTTTTTATTATTATTGTTTTTCAACCTGTATACTACTACAGGGTTGTCAAGACCCCAAGCTGCATTTAATAACTAGTAAAAAGCAAAACGCTCTACCGTTGCGCCAGATCACCACTCTCCACACATCAAGAGGCGCAGAGCCGAGATATTGAAAAGTAAACAGCAGAGTGTCCGATGCGCTGGGTGTTTCGCGCCGGACGCTCTCAACCCTTCCTGGAAGGCGGGTCTAACGGACCCGGAGTAAATAATCTTCAAATATTCAAGAATCTTCAAATATTTTTATATCACCTCTATCCAGTTATCTAAATGACATTCTCATTCATTTACAATTTATATTATTTTATTTTTAATCGCATTATTATTATTTTTTATTATTTTTTTAATAAATTTCTACCCATCTATGACATTCTTAATCAAACTACATGTTTTATTCATTATTTATCCCATCACAACACAGAACATACAGAACGTTTACATATTTAATTTAATTTTATCAATACATCTAGCACGCGTCGCCTAGCGCGGACCAACTCTAAGGCCGCCGTCTGAAAATCAGCGTCATGGCTTGTTGCCGTGGCACATGCTGAGACGGGGACCATTCTTGCTGCAACATTGTTCACCTAATTATGTTTTGTCTTACCTCTATGCAATTTTTAATATTATTTTTCTTAGTGTTAAGACTTATTTGTAAATTGACAATGTTTATGTAATGAATTTGTGCAGAAGAATAAACGTTTTATCTATCTATCTATCTAAATAAATGTATTTAATTGCGAATTACCGAAAAACGAGAGAACGGTCGTTAGTCACTGTTGACTTGGTTGTTGCACAAAATAAATAGACATAGAAAATTGGATTTCGTTGACATTGTTATCAAAGAGTTTCACTGACCCACCAGCACACGTTCCCACAATCCGTACCCGTCATTTGAGTCGAGAATCAGAGACTTTATTGCTTTAAACTGTAGGTTACAATTTGCATGTGAAAATGCAGCTTAATATTAAGTTCAACAACAGTTTACCCATATCGGGGAGCCATACTGATATTACCGTAAGAGCACATACATTTGTACTCACTCAACCTGTTTAGCTCTCGATCTAAATCTGATATAATTTCTTCGCGCTTCGTTATTTCCTATTTTAATTAATGAATAAATTAGCTTATAATTAAGACAATAATGTTGACATTATAGAGTAAAAGTGTAATATAGGTAAAGAAAAGAGGAGCGTGTGAAGAATGACATGATTGAAAAAGGTTAAAATCATCCATTCAACAACGAATGACAGCGGAGAAGACATACTGCCGACTTCAGATAACTCCCAGGGCAGGTTGGTGATGTGATGAGTAAAAAGTAAGCAAAATATTTTTTTATATCTATGGTCTAACAGACCCCGTCTACATTAAAGGGTTGTCTATTAATTGATCTAGCCGAGTGGTCTGTCTGACCGATCCTTTGAAGTTTTTCATTGCTCGGGCCGGCGCAGCGCGGGGTTGGCGACTGGAGCACTCTTCAAATCGAATCGACTAAATCAACGTCGTTTAAGGTATTTTTAACCCCAACGCAAAAACGGGGTGTTTTAAGTTTTCGTGTTTGTGGCATTGTAGCTACCGAAAGTGTAGATGTTTTTTTTTTTGTTTGAAAATTGCAATAACACAATTTAAATCTTCATAAAAATTCCAAAATAAACAGAATCTATTGTTTTATATAAGTTTCAGACGAGCCGACGGATCACCTGATGGTAAGCGATTGCCGCCGCCCATGGACACCTGCAACATCAGTGGTGTCACAAGTGCGCTGCTTACTGACCTTTTCACGCAGCGAAACACAGCGCAAGCACTGCTTCACGCCGGTTTTCTGTGAGGGCGTGGTATTTATTACTCCGATCGAGCCAGCCCATTCATGCCGAAGCGTGGCTCTCCCATGTTAAAATCTATGTCAGAGATTAATCAAAATTTCAACTAACATAAACAGAACAATATGTAGGTAGATGCGAATTTACAAGACAGTTCGCCTCAAAGAGGAGCAGACCAAATGCTAACGAAGCCTATCGCCTCAGTTGAACTTTGAACGCGTATTATCAAATTCAACCCACAGTAAGGGCTGTGTTCGGTACTTTAACATACTGAAAACTCAAATCAACTGAACATACGCAAGTAAAGTCAAGGTTGGCAGTGCACTTGTGACTCTACAGGTATTGCAGGTGTCAATGGGCGGTGGCAATCGCTAAACAACAGGTGATCCGCCAGCTTGTCTGCCACCTATCGCATGTAAAAAGATATCGAAAATATCGGCAAGAAACGTGCGTTTCCACGCGTACATAATTATGCGCTAAAAATCAACGTCGCGTTAATTCCCGTCTATAATATTCCCACTAATATTATAAGTATGGATGGATGGATGGATAGTTGCCTCCTCTTTCACGCAAAAATTACCGTATGGATTTTAATGAAACTTTACAAAAATATAGCTTATACATCATAGTATACAATTTATATAAATCTATTGTGTGAATTGTCCCAAAATATGACAAAAGTAAGTGTCAATGACTAACTCTACGCGTACGAAGTCGTGGCCGTGGCCGATAGTAAGTTAATAATGCAACGCGAGATTTAAAGAACTATTTAGTCTAGAAGCAGCCCTACTCTCAATCAGAGAGAACCTATAACGCGCTACAACTAAAACAAAGGATTATCCTAACGGGTGTAGCGTTGGATTACACGAACATAGTTATGGCGTCGGTTGCGCGTTATTCAATTAACAATGGTTGGCGGGTTTTACAGATATTCGCTAGTTTTCGAGGAATAGAATTATAAATAAACAAAGTAAACTATTCAAAGGGTACAAGGAAATGTTAAATTTGGTTATGAAATAATATGTTGAGAGGAGACCGCGACTCGGTAAGCGTAGTGTTGGACGCCCCGCGACAAAATGGGTTGATGACATTCGAAAGTTGGCTGGAGTGGGCTGTATGAGAGTGGCCAAAAATCAGGAGCAGTGGCGTGCATTAGGAGACCTATTTCCAGCAGTGGACGAGTGTGGAGTTGCTGATGATGATGACGATGAAATATAGCCCGCATTCACTTCGTCATGTTCCTTTAGTGACACACTAAACCAATAGATGGCGCTGAGCGTCGATTACTTCGCGTAAGTGTTTCGCCTTTTCGGTTTAGCTATACATACCTACTTATAGAGAGATTAACTGCCTATACAAAATTAACAAACTCCATCTATTGGTAGACAGTAAAACTACTGTCTTCTAGTCCCGAAACGCAGCGAGAGCTACTAGTAATACTAGTCTAGTATATTATATTGGCTTGACATTTCAGACTAGTAAAGTAAGCGATCTTTCTCGTCGTCACGTATGCGCTTAGTAATTGCATACGGGCGTCGGCGATGCGCGGCCTGGGACAAATGCGCCGTGAAATACCGGCGAGGAGAGACCATGGGAAACGAGGAGGACGGACAGTCCTGCGAACATTTCGTTTTTGTTTCTAGCAAACAACTCGAAGCAAACGCCGTACAGAGAAGAGTCCCTGCTGTGTAAGTTCCTAGCAAACAACTCGAAGCAAACGCCATACAAGAAAGAGCCCCGTGCAAGAACCGACGGCGTCTCCCACGATTCGGCCCGTATGCCAAGGCGGAACGGACCATGGGAAGGTGGTGAGTCATGATCTTAGCGAAAATGGACTGGTTCTCGCCACAAATCTCGATCCCACCACAAGTTGGGGATCGAATCCACGTGATGAATCCATGTGATGTGATGAACACTTGTGTGTATATGACGGTCGGTTACACGGAGAATAGGACTTACTTCTGTTTCAATCGTATACTTAATCAGTTGTTTTATAGGTATTTTGATTTGAACCTGGCTGTCGCCGAGTCTCTGTTTATTCATATAACATGTAGGTATCTTCTTCTTGTCGAAATTACGAAATGCCGCTAAAGGCATTATAGACGGTCCCAGGGTCCGCAAAGGCTGGCCGTCGATGAAGCACATCCCACACTCTAGCGAGGCATTCGAGCCTACTGCAGTACCCAGCCGCAGCTAGTACAAAAACTCATATTGCAAACTGTACCACGAAATCAGTATTCTACACTTGGCCGGCTTTTTCGCAACAATTACGTAATCCCGTCCATTTTAGCTGCAATTTGGCCATCCTATCGCGAGTCGCGTCGACCGCGGGAACTTTCCCAATATCGCACGAACACGCTGCATTGGCACTTTCGTACTAGAACCTTATGCGGAAGATTTTGAGTCTACTTTTGAGTGGCAGGATATTTAATGAATTGTAGAGTATTTTAAAAACGTTCGAAGCTTTTTGCTATTGATGTCAGCGATCGCTTCGCTGATATCGGTTATGAGTTTCAATTCGCATTGTGTTTAGGAAGTGAAATGTGGTTGGATGGAGGTATGACGGTCCAATTTGTAATACGTGACTGCATTAGCGTAGGTGGAATTAGTTTAAGTTTTTAATCAAGTATTTAATCATGATAATTACGTAATCAATTACGAAAAAAATCAAATTTCGATATAAGGACTCAAGTTTCGCACCCGACTCAATAACACCTGTTTAGAAAACGGGTAAATGTCATGAAGGTTATTTCATTAGATAAGGAGGCAAATGAGCAAATGGGGCACCTGATGATAAGAGATCACTGCGGCCATGTGGGCAGATACATTGCCGACCTTTTAGGAAGGTGTAAACTCGATCCTCAAAACTGTTTGTAAAGCCTATTTATAGTGGATTGGTGATCACAAACCCGAGCTATATTCAAAAAATTCGAAAGTACTTATCGCTCGATCCGAACGCAGGATCCCGTACTTACACCACTAGACCAACGGGGCGTTTGAACGTCACCGGGATAGAACGTATGATTTCTATAAAAGTTTTCTCTGACAGCAATTCAATCTACATACCTTCCGACCGCAATCAGAACAGATTACTCCGAGGATTCCCTCAATTCCCATCGCTGGAGGAAAAGAATTGCGAGGGCAAACATCAGTAGCTTGTGTCTGGTCATGTGTGAAGGAGGGCCGTTAGCGGCGCCGGCGGTGCATACGCTCCGCACTGTGAGGGAGTTTACACTTCTCGATCTTGGTGAGCTTGGTGAGCTTGGTAAGCGTGCTATGGAGCGAGCTATGCTCGGGGTGTCGTTGAAGGATAAAATTCGAAATGAGGTTATCCGACAAAAGACTAAAGTGACCGACATAGTTTATCGAATCAGCATGTTGAAGTGGCAATGGGCTGGTCATATCTGTCGAATAACTGACAACCGTTGGGGTAGGAAAGTTCTTGAGTGGAGACCGCGACTCGGAAAGCATAGTGTAGGACGGCCTCCGGCTAGATGGAGGGTCTAGCCGAAGATAGGGTGAAATGGCGAACATTGGGGGAGGCCTATGTCTAGCAGTGGACTGAGCCGGGCTGATGAAATTTATGATCTTGGTGAGCCCATAACCATAGCCCAAAGAATTGCGTGGATCAAGTGGCAATGGATAGGGCACATTACGAGGAGAACAGACGGCCGTTGGGGTGGAAAGCTCCTGGAGTGGACCAGAAGGACCGACTATCTAGTAAAGGTCGCGGGAGTCGCGGACTGCGAGTGGTACAGGATCGATA
The DNA here is from genome assembly GCA_014851415.1 of Cnaphalocrocis medinalis. NCBI lineage: Eukaryota > Metazoa > Arthropoda > Insecta > Lepidoptera > Crambidae > Cnaphalocrocis > Cnaphalocrocis medinalis. The sequence goes on along the minus strand of CM026276.1, from coordinate 1,656,475 downwards.
AGTGTGGAGAACTTTGGGGGAGGCGTATGTCCAGCTGTGGAAGTATATTGGCTGAAATGATGATGATGATCTTGGTGAGGTGCCAGATCAATCGTTCGACTGATCTTTTTATATGATAGGTGGCGGAGCAGACAGATCGCCTGATGGTAAGCGATTGCCGCCACCCATAGACAACTGCAACACCAGTAGAGTCACAAGTGCGCTGAGAACCCACCCTCACTCACTCGACGAAACACAGCGGCGGTCGCTTACCATCATGTAATCCGACTGCTTCGTCTCCTTCCAACAGGCACAATAAAAATGTTTGTAAGTGTCGTAGAGTGCAAATGGTCTTTGAAACGTCGTTTGTAATTTCTTGCGGTGAAAGGGGAGACCTTCAGTTAGGTGCGCTTTGCATCTATCCATATACCGAGCAGTGCACGCTCTCATTCCATTGTTGCCCTCGCAATATACTCGCTGGTAAGTAGAAAATGTGATAGCCAATATGGCATAAAAATGCATGTCATTTGACAGATGTATTGACTACGCTTTTTTATGTGATAGGTGGCAGACGAGCAGGCAGATCACCGGATAGTTTTTGGACACCGCAGCCGTAACTTGAAACGCAACCGGGATTTAATGCTAAGATGACGATGATGACTAGGATTAGCGATTTGCATCTCGAAAAAGTGTAATTTTCTTGAACGAAACTTCTAGAATTTTCATGAATATTCTTCATTCTGGGGAGTTACACGCATGATCGATGTGCAAGAGGCGAATTATTTATTCAAACACCTCTCCGGATTTATCCTAACAAAATTGACAACAAACCAGAGTAAGTGGCCGAATGTTTACGACACTCGGCCATAACTGCGCTGGAACAAGACAGGGTCATAAAATTTTAAGTTCACTCGAGAAATTGTTCTGAAACTTTCAGTTTTACAGACGTCCGTCACAAGGGTAATGTGAACAAGAATGTTGCTGTAAATTTTGTGTAAATGAGCCTCTGAAGGATTCTGAAGGACTCTGAAGGCCGTATAGTACAGACTTATGCTGAGCAATTTTCAGAGGGATTTGTTTAATGGTTAATTCTGTTTTATTGCTGGGATCATATTATTTTTCTTTAAATAAAAAATGTAGGCATATTGTAGTCTACGACTCCAGTGCTTAATTTTGCACGTATTTGTTTTATTTTATTCAATATACCAGCTTTATTTGCTGTTTTTTTTTGATAAACTTAATCTTAAATGAATGTCGAAGAGGTATTGAATGGATTAACGTAAACAATTTTGGGAACAGAATATTTGTGTTCGGAGTTTTCTCCATTGTTTCTGGTTTCCATAGCAAACTAACTATGGGACCAGCACAATATATTTATTGATGTTGTCTCAATTTTTCTCTTTTTTACAAAACCTTATTGCAGAGTTTCTAAAGTCTCATATAAATTTTAAAAAAATAATTCAATCAACCTTTTCAGGGAAACCTGCCAAACACATAAAGGAACATTCGCTCGTTACGTAAAAAAAAACTTAACTTTAAAACGACGAAACCGTTTGAGTTTTGCAAAAAAACCCTTCTGAGAATCGTCCTTCGCCAGCTCCGCCAATTTTGAAACTTTATTTATTACTAGTGGCCGCCCGCAACTTCGTTTGCGTGAACTTTATGACTCTTGACTTAAAGATGATTATTTAAATAGAATTTAACAAAAATATTACTTATTATAAATGTTCGTTTATAGTTTAATAGATTTTTAAGGCGGCTCATTATATTTTATACGAAATGCTAAGGAATGGAACAACTTGCCGGCTTTTGTATTTTCAGAGAGCTACAATTTGGGTGTCTTTAAGTCGAGAGTGAATAGGCTTCTTCTGGGAAAGCACGCTACATCTTAAACCTCATTGTCACTCTCCATCAGGTGAGATGAGGTCAAGTGCAAACCCATTTAATATTTAAAATATCAACTTCTAATGAAAGTAACCCCCAAATTATTTTTTATTCCATTAGGGGATGTATGTATTCTATTAAATTAAAGTTTGAATCTTATATTTTATCCATCAATTCTGTCAAAGAATGTGTATGCAAAAGTTGGAGTAAATTGGGCCAAGGAATCACGTAGTCCCATGAACAAACTTGGAACCCCCTTTTCGCTCCATTAGGGGTTTAAGTTCGGAATATCCTTCCTTATAGGATCTCATCCAAAAATGCTTATCACATTTGACAATTTTCCATTCCATTTCATTCCATATTTGTTATAGTGTGGCTGGGCTCTTAGAGGTCCAAACCAGATGTTCCATGATCTTTGAATTTTTTTCATGGCATCATAAATTGCTTATCAATCTGAACAACTTTTGTTAAGGTGCCATTGACCTACCTCTTATAGTTTAGCTGGGCTGTTATGGTTCTACATCAAGGAGCCTGGTCTTCAAAATGTTATATATCCTATAAGTTGCCCTGATATTACAGCTATACAATAAAAAAAGTTTCATTCGAATTGGTTCAGTAGTTTCCGAGATTAGCGCGAACAAACAGACAAACAGACAAACAGATAAACAGACAAACAGACAGACAAAAATTTTAAAAATCATTGATTAATGTTCTGTTACTGTTTTTTAGTCGTCCTAAGTTATTTTGAGATAAATATCTTCAATGTACAGACACAGCCTTTTTTACATTTTTATTATATGTATAGAAGATAGGGCACAAATCTATATAAATAAAAATGAATCGCCGTTCGTTAGTCTGGCTAAAACTCGAGAACGGCTGGGCGATTGAGCTGATTTTAGTTTTAAAATGTTTGTCGTAGTCCAGGGAAGGTCTAAAAGGGTGAGAAATTAAACAAAAAGTAGGTGGAACGAAGTTCGCCGGGAGCCACTATCTATATAAATAAAAATGAATCGCCGTTCGTTAGTCTGGCTAAAACTCGAGAACGGCTGGGCCGATTGAGCTGATTTTAGTTTTAAAATGTTTGTCGTAGTCCAGGGAAGGTCTAAAAGGTGAGAAATTAAACAAAAAGTAGGTGGAACGAAGTTCGCCGGGAGCCACTAGTTTAAAATAAAATGATATGATATAGATGATATAACTGAATGATGAAGATAGATTTAGAAGCGTTTGTAGCTCAGTAGATAAAAACACGCCTCTGGATTTATCAAATCAATGTATGAGATAATACTCGGCGGTGAGAGAAAACATCGAGAAGAAACCTGCCTGCACGTTTCGGATAATTTCTGCAAACGTATAACCATAATTCAATTGGTTTGGTTTCCTGGAGGTCAAACGGCAGTCGCCTTCACTGTTACTTAGCAGTCACCCCTGTTAAAGCGTTGCGAAGGTCAAACGGCAGTCGCTTCGCTGTAATTACTAACCAAGTAACCAGTCACCCCAAACCCTGAATCATGGCATAAGCAAACCTGTGGTTTCGAAGCGACAGCTGTGGGCGCAACTGAGTACTGAGTGAGTGTACTGGGAGGCCCAATCCAGGGGAAGGGGGGTTAAATAGTAAGCAGCGCACTTGTTGTTACAGGTGTCCATGGGCGGCGGCAATGCCAATCGCTTACCATCGGGTGATACGTCGGCTCATCTGCCAACTATATCATAAAATAAAACTGGGAATCATTGTCAACATAGTTGTCAACAAAATGACATGCTTACATACATTTTTGCGTTAATGGATGAACAGACATATTTAATACGTATACAGCCTCACTCCATTTTGAACCTTAATGAATATAATATAGAGTCGAACTAGGTGTAAAACTGTAGACTAAATTGTTAGCGACTGCGTGGGTTGTCTATTAGGGTAGTTAACATGAAATATTATTGGGAATTAGTATTCTATTGAACAAACGGTACCACAACGTCGACTAATCTAAAACAAGAGAATGATACATACATACTAATAATACATGATAATAATAATGGCCTCCTTAGGGTTGCCAGATCTTAGAAACGAAAAGTCAGATAATAATCAAACCATTTGGGTAAGACACAGCTGGTCCCTCCACCAGCCCATGGTCCTTCCTACCCTCTCGGCATACGGACCGAATCTTGGGAGACGCTCTCGAGGTACTTACTAAGGGCTCTTTCCCCGGTGCGTTTCTTCACTCCCTACAAAGTCTGTCTTTGACCCATCTTAATTTCTCCCCAAATGGTGCGTGAAACACCACAGCACAAGCGATTCAATCAAGGCAGTTTAATCAAACATCAATCAAACTTCTTCCTAATGTTAATCTTGTTTTAAGCCTTTGTTGTACAAATGCACGCAATACCTTCTGCAGAGTTGACCATCTCTTGATGGTATACTGGTGCTATCTCGTTCCTATTCCAGTCATTCAGCATCTGTTGCCGTTCTTCTTCATACAGCTGACATTCCCACAGCGCATGGTCCACATTTGGGTAAAACTGAAATCATCATCAGCCCGTACTTTGATCCTGCTGCAGGGCCTCCTCCTGTGTTCGCCATTTACACCGGTTCCGCGCCAGCCTTTTTTTTTTTGGTAACCCAGGAGAAATGCGTTAAGCATTCCCGTCCACCGGGGGACCTAGCCCACTGCCATTTGAGTAACATCACATCACACGTTTTTCAAAAAGGCAAACAACTTAAATTTTATACTTCTTCGGAAGCTAACATATTATGTGTTAGCTGTGTGTGTATGTAACATACAACCAGCTACACCAATAGAAAAAGCTTGCTCGTCGAGAAGCGGAGTTTTCATGCAATACTATTGGTAGAATTCAATCCACTTCGCCCTTTGAGCTGTTTTACGCCAGTTTTCTGTGAGGCCATAGTATCAATCCGGTCGTACCAGGTTAAAAAATCAAGAAAGAGGTTAACATTTTAAAAGCAACCGTTTATCACAATTATTTTAATTAATATCGAAATGTTTTGTCTCAACTTCTAAAGGCTATAGGTAGTTTATTATAAGTCGTTACTGTTTTATTAGGCAATCGGCAGTGAATGATCGCTTTAATTATAAATTACGAGAAAGAGCTTAGAAGAAAGGCAGCCATTAATCTTCGGTCGTCTACCCCAGAAATGTCTTTGACATTTTGAGAGATGTGTTTGTGTAACGTAGTGCGATGATAGCTTACTGGATAAGAATGAGCGTTCCATACGGCGATCGTTGTTCAAAACCGGGCATGCATCTCCTGATGTTTTAACTATACTCGTACCTCGTCCTCAAGATAAGTATCCTGAAATAATAAAACTTCACTTGGTAAGTTCGTTTAATCATTAAATATCTATTAAGTTGCGTGTTCCTACAATTAGATCTGCGATAGCTAATGGCCTGCTCTAACTTCGTTTCGGGACGTTATTAATTCCATATCTATACTCTTTATAAAGAGATAACTTCTATAGAGACAACGACAAGGCTTATAGGTAAACCTAAAACACGAAACGTTTGCACGATGTGCGCCATCTATTGGTTCATTTCTGAATTACGGTCCCGAAGCGAAGTGAGGGCGGGCCACTAGTTGTATCAATATAATAATATGGCGACCGACGTCGATTTCATCGCACAATTATTTCGATTTCGATTTAGAAGACTCGTCTTGTATAGAACTTACTTCTCTATACATAATATTAGTGGCCCGCCCTCACTTTATATCGGGACGTAATTTTGCAATTAGTTGCAATCTGAACCAATAGATGGCGCTGGGTGTCGATTTCTTCGCGCTAGCGTTTCGAGTTTTCGACTTACATACAAGATTTGCGAACCTACCCCTTTATAAATGGTATAGACCAATGGGCCACTTAATGTGTAGGCTTAGAGGTTAAAGCAGCTATCTTAAACCACCGCTGTGCAGGCTCCTCAAACAAATATAATTTGTCAGTAGCTACGTTTACGATGCAAGATAACCCGCGCACAATGTTAAATTTATAGCCCAGAGTATATTCTAAGTGCCTCTCAGGTATGGCTAAAGAGCCTCTTAGGATTAGGCACTTAAACTTAAGTAGAGTGAGGGCATTATAAACACTGTAAAACACATAATTCTAAGGAGTAGTTAGGAATATATTTAAGGCCAGGAGTGTCTAACCTTAGCCTAGGTTTGTATGTACAGCCGGTTGCTAAGAAGTTGTATTACATACTAGCGACTTGCCCTCTCCTCACTTCGGGATAGTAGCACAAAACTGAACTAACAGATGGCGCTGGGCGTCAAGTACATCGCGCTAGAGTTTCGTATTTTTGGTTTATCCGTAAGCCTGGTCGTTACCTCTATAGATGTTACCTCTTCCTAAATAGCATAATGTCACTGTAAAATAATCCGAATCGTAAGTTGATCAATTTCCTAGGAAGACGAGAAATAAAATAAATAAATAATATAAGCTTTGGAGCTTTTTATTCAGGTCACCGGGCCATTATGTATACCATTATCTAGATAAAAATGCAAAAAATACACAAGTCCGTGCCAGGATTCGACCTTACGACCTCACGTAGATAAAAGAATGTTCTCATTCACTAGGCACGCATCTCTCTACCTCCTTAGCTTAACACTCGTAGAAAAATAGCTATTCCAGGGGAGCAATTCTCGTACACACGACATTGAAGTCGAACTTAGAGATTTCATACATTCGTCATTGTCGTATGCATGGATTGCCCCTCAGTTCTTTTATACTTTTGGTAGATTATATTATGTTTTGACATTCATAAGTGTTCTGTATGGATCTAACTTGAATAAAGATTTTTTCTATTTCTATTTCTATCCTACTGAATGCACGTCTAGGTATAACTGCCATCATTAATTTCAATAAACAGACGAAAATACAGGAATATCCTTTCTAAAATCTACATACAATGTTCGAGTTCACTTGAAATTTTTCCGCTCCTCTCGTAGTAGTGACGTAAATTTATTTGTAGGTATCGATAGTTTGATATCGACAAAGAAATTGTGTCAAATTATAATAACTATATAATTATAATACTATTAACAAGGCGATATTATAAGAGAGTTTATATACTTCTCTACTACTAATAAACTGCTAAGCAATTTTATTAAATTTGGTATGTAGTTAGGTGTTACCTTAGATTTAGGGAAAATATGTTATAGGAAAATATGGATGATACGATGACGAATGACAGGGACGAATGGAAGAAGAAAACATACTGCACCGACCCCAGATAATCTGGGAACAGGGCAGTGAGATGATGAGTATGAGATTGTGCGATTTTTTATTAAAAACAGTTTCTTTTTTGTTGCGTAAGTGTCAATATAATTTACTAACATAATAAGTAAACACAAGAAAACAATGACTAGAATCTAAAACTAAAATAAACTACCAAAAAGAAAAAAATAAAACAGAGTAGGGCCCTGTGGCAATGTCCCTAAAATGCTGGCAGCATTACCTCGTTGGATAACGATGGAAATTCGCTGGGCGAAGTTGCCAGCTTTTGGGTCTCCCAAACTGTGACTTCAATTCAGCGCTTAGCTAAGTCTCGGAAGAAAGAGTGAGCAGGTTTATCTTATTAGCTTCAATTTATCGATAGCTCTAAAACATCACTAGCCAGAACACCGAGTTGGAGTCGCACGTGCGACTGCGACGGCTCACCGGGCGTATGAATTCACTAACTGATTTACTTGGACAGAAATACCCAGTTCGAGATGTTTGGAAACGTTTGGTAGCTTTAAATTCATTCTTCCTCTCGGGTTTAGAAAATACTAGCTGTGCGCCTCGGTGTTACCCGCGGATTACGTCGTAAGGCCCAGACAGCAGACACAATGGAAAATCAATTGTTTTTATGCTTTTTAAAGGCTTTTGGGTCTTACGACGTTAAGGAAAACAAATTAATAGTAAAAATAATGACTATTCACATTTTCAGAACTTTACTTTTATCGATTTTCCTATGGGAATAAATATTTTACTGCAGTAAAATGTAACCTATACATTAATCAAAAGTTTCCGCTAACTCATACAAAATTTTGATTCTGATGAGAAGATACGTCAAGAAACTCGTCAGTTACTCTTTTTAATCACTAAAATGTATTTACAATGTTTTTTCTCCGCATACCACCTTCTACATTTTAAAATGGAAGAAAATAAAAAGCTAAAAATGAGGTAAAGCAGTGCAGACCAGTCCCCGAAGGAGGCATCTGTTCACAAGTATGACCAATATGTCAGCCATCATTTTTCATTCAGACCATATCAGAGGGCCGTCGCGTTCGTTGTAACTGCAACGTGGGCTCTCCTTTTGCTCATCATCAGGCTGAGGTGAGCCTATATACCTAGTGAGCCACTATAAAAAAAGAAAATCTGAAAGAATGCAATGACGCGTCATATAGCGCCACCAATTGAATTCATTTGTTGTTACACATATTATCTAATACGCAGTAATCAATGCTCGTCCGTGTATTTAGTCTCATCCGGAGACAAAGCCCACATGAGCCCAGCTGTCATTAATTCTCATTACGTATGAAAGATGATGAATTTCCACTGAGGTGACATACTGGGAGGGTTTAAGTGAAATGTATTACCCATAGCCCAGAGTAATAAGATGTCACGCTCAACCCATAGTAATGAGAGTATAATAATTATATTAGGTAAGCCTTCCGTTACAAATGAATGTCGGGAAGGGCATTAAAATATTTAACAAATTACCACGATTATTTACCCATGTATAAATTTAAATTACAGGTTAAAACTTGTTTGATGGCATTAAATGTATTGCCTCGACAATCGCATTAAACAATCTAATTTATACACCGTAAAATTTTGAAGAATACCTGAATGACAAATAGGTAGTTGTGGAAATGTCGAACTGTTCGCCCCACGATAGTTTTGAAAGTTGTAATGATTACAATAAAAAAGGTAATTTATTGATTTTCGTGCTGGTTCTTCTCGGTAAAAATTGGCATTCTGAATCAGCGGTAGATTAATATTCGATACTATATAGAAATAAATATTTTTGATTTTGATTCTATAAAACATAATATTCTCATAATTATAATTGTTCATAAAATAAACGTACCTTAATAACAATGGTAGTATCTTAATAACAATGGTATTTCATTATGTCAGCTAATTACTACTACTAATTACCTACTTTGCTAATTTATCTTTTGTAATATAAAACAAAGTTGTGTTTCTTATAACTCAAGATCCTTTTTGGATAGCAGGATAACTGCTAAAATATCGAACTAAACGAGAAAAACATTACGATAAGAAGTTGGTAGCTAAAAGTAAGGTATAAAAAGATAAGCTAATTGTTGTTGGTATCAGGTTTATAAACAGGAACGTGATTTGAAGGTTCGAGGAGCGTGGCTCTCCCAAGGACATTACCAACCTTAGAAGACGTTAAGTTTTTTTAGCTTATTGATAAGTGAATTATACACGATATGTACATTTTCATTTGTTCTTCAAAAATTCTAGCAATGTACAGATACTTTATATTAGCGGCACTTAACGCGAGGGTGTCTAGACTTATTACTTGACGTTTCGACTGATTTACAACAGCCGTGGTTACAAGCGGACTGGAGGCGCGCGACGTCGTCTTGCTACGCCCGGCTTGTGCATCTTCAGATACCCTCTCATTTTCGATATTTGCCAGTGCAAATATCGAAAATGAGAGGGTATCTGAGAGTGGCAGTCCACTAAACTGTCAGTGAGGTCACTCCGACAAACTTCACTTACAGTATACGGATTGATTATAATTTTATTTCAAGTATTTGTATAATAATTGTTGCCAGCCATTGGCCTGAAGTTCTCGCAGATCATTTTCGACGACGTCTTTTCAGCGATATCCATTGGTCGGCTCTGGTATGGTATGGCAACAAGTAGTGCAGAATCGACCGATGTTGCATTCTCTTGTTTCGGAGGCCAACACTCCTTTCGGGTCGCTGAGCCAGTGGAGTAAGTAAGTATTTGTTTAATGCAACGCGAAAGTTTCAAAACATTCTTGCAATGTAGTTGTTAGAACGACTTCTAGAGATGAGGTTTTCTTCCCCCTAGTTTCCACGATACCTTAGTTTCCAGTTAAGCGCATCCCCGTAACCAGCACTAAAGTGGTTTACCTAAGTTAATCCGGTGATTTTGTCCGGGAACGCAATTTAGCACAATTCGCGCGGGTGATGCAATAATAAACCTATCGCGAGTGGGAGCCCTTTCGTCTCGCTAGGGATGGGATCACTTTGGATTTTGTAGATTTTTCTTTATAGACTTTTTTCTTTTTGCTTTTTTCTGTTCTTTGGGGAAAAGTGTTTGCTCTCATCAGTATAATGCCCTCGAAATGTGAATAAGTCGATTAAAAAAGCACAATGGGATCGATTAGAACAGTTACTTTCCAATAAATCTACTGACCATTTTTAACACTTTAAAACTGTTATAATGTGTCTCTTTCATCAAAGATTTGGAGCCTGAAGTACGATTTGGTGAGTCACTGTCATTATGTATAAGTAAAAACTGGAATACTCTACCGCCTGCCGGCAGTCTTTGTATTCAGTACTTCGATAATCTTTATATAATAATATTTAAAACGTTTACCGGCAATAAAGGCTCCATTCGCAAAATTTCGCTATTTGACTTGACCGAACTTTTCATTACCTACTATGGAATTAGAGTAAAAAATAAGATACTACAATTTGTGTTCGACTTCAACGACATTATTCGAAATTAAAAATATCTATACTGTGAAACTTCTAATGGAAGCGTGGTTGGCATAAATTTCTCTAACGCTTTCAGAATCGAATTGTGTATCTAGAGGTTACGCGCATATTCGATGGTTTAGTATAATATCTAATGCCAAACCTACTCGTATATTAAAAACAGATTTTTTCAATTTCAATTTCGATTTACAGTTATCTTTTCCTTGCGTCCGTGAATGTACACCCAACCCCATCTCTACGCAACTTGCGACTTAAATGGAAGGCAACCACATGGAAACTTGGCAAATGGCATCGCGTATTTGCCTCCCAAATATATTCTGGACTAAACCGATGTATGGCGTGTTTGTATGAACTTTGTTCTGTTGGTTTTTAGCTTTTAGTCCAACGATTAATGTTTAAATAAGTAAATAAGGGTGTTTACTACAGTTTGGGACTCTTCAGATGTTTGTTTCGTTTAAGAGTTGGTTTGGGGAGTCATGGTTGACAGTTTATGTCAAGTTAGGTTTTAAGAGTCCGTAGCCAAATGATTATAAGACGGAATCTGTCCGTTATAGATTCGTCATTTTCTGTCTGTCCGTCACAGCTATTTTTTTCCAGACATAATAAAGTATATTATACTGTTGAAATTTGGAATGCAGATGTATTTTGTGAACCGCATTGTTGTCATACATAAAGTAAAGTAACAGTCTATATAGGCACTGTCTCACTTCTGGTTTTAGCATCTATCATAGAAAATCAAGTTATCACTACAATGATGGGATTAGACTTAATCACCACGCTTGCCTAATACGGATTGGTGATTTCAAATCCGAGCTACGTTCGAAAAAATCGAAACATACTTTTAACCGACCCGGGAATTAAACCCGGGTCAAGATCATGACCCGGAACTTAAACCACTAGACCAACGAGGCATACCTATATGTGACAGGTGACGGATCTAACAAGCAGTCGGATCACCTGATGGTGGTGGCCGCCCATAGACACCTGCAACATGAGTACAGTCACAAGTGCGCTGCCACCCTTTAACCCCCTTTCCCACCAATTGCAATGCATTTGTAATTTTCCTCAAAATTGCCATTCGTCCCTGTCATTCGTCATCGTATCAACCACCCTCTTTTTAATCATGTCATTCTGCACACAATCCATCTATCTCTTTTTCGGTCGCCCTCAGTTCCTCAACCCATTAACATTCATACCCATCACTTTAGGTGAAGCTAAGCTCAGTAGCTCTAATTTAATTTGGAGCGTAATCAAATTGCTAAACCTAACTTAGGTCAAGGCGGTAACGACGGGGCGGGGCGAGCGCTAAGTTATTAGTTCAAGTGTAACTCTAGATTGCCGCTTCAGCTATTTACCGGTATAGGGTGGTTTAGATGCAACACGAGAATGTTGTAATCTGTAGTTAGAAGGGAATGAATATGCTTTTTATTGCACACTAAAATAGAGGTATAAAACTTCAAACTAGATATTACAGGAGTAATGTACAATAAAGCGAAAACAAAAGGGAACAATGGAGCGATCGTACCTTAGTGGATAAGAATACGCCTAAAATCCGAATGTGCACCTCTGTATTTTTAACATAAGCTCGGCGGTGAGGGAAAAAATGTGAGGAAACCTAAGCGCTAAGTAAATGTCCAGGATCGTAGTGGTGATGTCTTGTTTCAGAGGTCAAAAATCAGTTCGGATCGCTGAACCAGCGAAGTGAATAAGACAAGAAATCTTCTACACTATTAATAAAGAGGTTAAATCTATGGACACCCACGAAGTTTATAGGTAATACAAAAAAGCAGCGCCCTCTGATAGCACTGTTTGAAACTAATCTATTATTATTATAAACAAGAAGCCTAATATAAAACCATATATCACCAATCACGCGCCGGTAAACGCTACTTAATATACTTCGGAAATGCGACCGAAATGTGGGCCGGTATGAGGATGCGGTCTCGCTCGTGGAATAGTTAGGCCAAACCGCTGCTAAGTGGCTCCTTAAAGCCTGAATTGAATTATTGAAAATAAATGTATGTCACTAGGCCACAACTAAATTTAGAAGTTAACAACAGGTATACAATACATATATTAGAGCACACACACATAACCTACTACGGTATGATATTCGATTAGTACTACAAAACACGTAATTACAAATGAGCGATATGAAGCGATTCGCTTCTACATTTTGTAATACGGACAGCTAAAGAGTGGAACTCCCTGCCGATGGCCACTATCTGGACTTCTGTAAGGCAAAAGTAAACGGGCATCTTCTAGGCCAACGCGTGTCATCCTAGACCTCATCATCACTTTAGTCAATAGTTTCATCATCATCATCATTTCAGTCAACGTCAACGGCTGGACATAGGCCTCCCGTAACGTTCTCCACACAGATCGGTCCTGTGCCACCCGCATCCAAGGGGACTCCCGCGACCGTCACTAGATCATCGGTACACCTGGTGAGAGGCCTGCCACGGCTGCGGCCTCCTGCATGCGGCCTCCACTGGAGGACCTTTCCGCCCCAACGGCTGTCTGTTCTCCTCGCAATGTAACCTGCCCATTGAATCAAGTCAATAGTTTAGTATAGTAGTATTTATTGGTCGAATAGCACCTAAAACGGCTATCCCTCACGCATTTCGCCCGCTAGTCCGTCCCCGGGACATGAAGTCTTGCCGCAACAGCAACAAAGTTACCCGCTGACGTGCAAGCGGATATACTCAAAACTGTCCCGGGCGGAACCGCTTTGTGTACCTACAGTCAGCTGCAGAAGCGGTATGACCGTCTCTAAATCCATACTAATTTTATAAATGGGAAAGTATGTTTGTCCGTCTTTCACGGCAAAATGGAGCGACGCGTCGCGACGGATTGAAGTGATTTTTAAGTGGAGATAGTTGAAGGGATGGAGAGTAACATAGGCTACTTTTTGTCCCTTTCTAAGCCCCCATTTTAGGAAAATGGGGGGTGCGAGAGAGGTCGCGGGCAAAAGCTAGTTCAATATACTTTTCAAAGTGTATATTGCCCATACGGAATTGAAACATGGCCGAGTCACTATCATAAAAATGTCATTAACGTCAGTTTTCAAGCCCATAGCATAGGTATGTCCCTATCAATTCACTCAGGCTTTTTGATGGCGATTGTACTTTGTATTACACTCTTGCCACAAGTAGTTGTAAACCAAGTGAGAACATACTTAGGCAAGTTTTGTATCTCAGAATAATTACGCTGGAACAGAATAAAATATAATTTATTTACGTATTAGTATAGGTATATAATAGCTCTTCAATTTCCATACATTTGTTTGCGATATGCATACGCTAGGATTTTTGTGAAAAGTTCGTTATACTTACTACCTGGTGACCCGTCTGTTCGTCTGCCTATCACAAAATCCTTCCATTCACCTCCAAAACACGTTCATTACCTAATCACTGGCTTGCCACGCAAAGCTCAGTTAGGCGGTTTAACTGCATCAGTGCATTAGCATGGCGAACAGTCGCGCATCAGGTCGTTAGCGCCACGCAACGCAAACAAACTGAATTATGTGGCGTTTACATCTGTCATTTTGGCAGGACAAACAAGTTCATACAATAAGGACGAAATGTCACAAGGATGAACTTGGTGCGTGGTCCTACCTCATCCACACAAGAACTGATAGCGGATCCTAACCATTAGGTTATCTCATAAGAGAGAGACGAGAGAAGTCACACATCGGAGGAACGCCAAGAGGTTATTATCTTGGACATCGGCCAGTGGGGCCCACGCTATCGCTGACAGGATGTAGTAAAAGCGGACCTGCAAGAATGGACAATACAACAAAAAAAAATTTTTGTCGAATTGTCCATTGGAAGCAGGAGATTGGCGACATGCTAGACAGTACCACGACAAATGGTGACATCTCGTATTCGAGGCCAAGACTCATCTTGGGCCGTTGAGCCATCGGAATAAGTAAGTGTGTAGCTTGTGCTTATGTAGACAGCCGGTGTTAATGGACAAATCATTTGGTGCCTCTGTTCAGGACACTATTTTGAAATGGCAGCGAACCCGAGCAATCCACCATCTATTTACAGTCCACTTTACTTTAAATTATCCCCCAGGAACTCAACAGTCACTTAATAAGCGTGAGTGAGAGCGTAACCGCCATAATTGCGCGCGGCGCTAAATCGCACCAGTTAGCGCATTAAGCACACGCGCGCTAATTTATAGCGCGTTTCTTCGCGTTGTTTGGGATGCGAGTTTTGAGTAACAGTTGTATGTGCCAAGTTTGGCATATGAAAATTTGTTTATGATTACAAAGTGCTGTGACATTCGTGTACTTTTTACAACCGAAAAACGAACGAAGCGTGAAGAAGCATCTCGCGAGCCAGTATGGCAGTGCAACTGATGTGATGACCGTACCGCCGCGTCCGTTGTAACTGCAACGTGATCTCGCTTATTATCAGGGTGAGATGATCCAATATACTGAACCACAATTTAGAAAAAAAAACCGTATTCTTCATCATCATAATTTCAAACGGGCCGTCAGTTATCTTCGAAATGTGGGCCCATTGCCACATGCCATTGCTTTGGGCTATATCTGCGACCTTAGATCTCCTGCGGATCTCATAAATTCTGACGCGATCACGCTGTTAGTTTTAGAGATAGCAAATCGCGGAAGATCCGGGGAGAAGGGGAGCTTTTTTATGTGATAGGTAGCAGACGAGCAGACGGATTACCTGATGGTTAGCGATTACCGCCGCCCAGAGACACCTGCATCACCAGTAGAATCACAAGTTGCCTTGTGGCTTGCTTGTGTATTGCCACACGTCACATAAAAAGCGATTACATCAGTAAGATCCATTCACAAATAAACGGACTCGGAAAGTTGTAGTAATGAGGGAACAAAAACCCTGTCAGACGCAACGCGCTCGCTCCGCTCGCTCGGCTCAACTTCGCTCTTGAATGCTAAGCGACGAGGCTTCGCCCGCAGAGCCGCTCAATGCTTTTTATTTATTTCTTAAACACAAGAGAGTGTTTTAAGACTCTTATAGAAATTGTGTAACTTCATTCGACTCAGGAGAAAATGACACAGTGCGGAAGTGGAAAGAGGAAACTGTGATGGTCACCATTTCTGCCTAATACAGATGGTCTAAACCCTAAGAGAGAACTTAGACTTTTTATTGCGAAAAGGGGTGTTGTAATGGGTGAAAATTATTAAATAATTATTATATTGTTGGCGTGGTAGGCGAAAGAGACATACTATAAGGAACGTGTGAGACACGATACGATATACTGTCTAGCGAAGAAGTATACTTCAACGACAACTTCCATACTAATGTCCACTAAAACTGATGCCGCGACATCTATCTTATTTTATGTCTCTATCTAGACGACTAGGACTCCGGTCCTCAAACCTTTTATTCTAGCACCAACTCTTAAATTAAAAGTTACTTACTACGCTGACTCAACGATATCTGGCCTCCAACGTCAAAGGTCTCCATTTTGTTAGGACCAACACTTAACACCGCGATTAAAGCACGAACGAGACAAAAGAAAATAAACCGTTAATTCCAAAGCAGCTTCATCAACTAAACAGAACCGCCTTAATCTCTGACGCTGTCTAAAACAATAGTCGGTCCAACTAAACCGTGGCTCGGCGTCCGCGCACAAAACGCTCCAATTACGCGCTTGGCGACCCGGCCTGTGCTTCACGCCTGCTGTGTACTAGAAGCGAAACGATAAACGATGCATCTTAATACTGGACGCTGCCAAAAGATGGCGGTATATTGACAAAATTATTAGGGAAGATGCACAACTTGTACAAGCCGGGCGTAGCAGACGACGTCATGCGCCTCCAGTCCGCTTGGGACCATGGCTGTTGTAACGCAGTCGAATTGTCAAGCAGTAAGTGCTATAATGTAGGTACTTATTTAAATCTCCTCGCATTTAGTCCCGTTTATGTCAAGCATTTGATATAAGGGATTCTTCGAGAGGCCGGAGAGATACCACGGCCTCACAGAAGACCGGCGGGAAGCAGCGCCCTGCGCAATGTTTCGTCGAGTGAGTGAGGATACCGGAGGCTCATTTGGAGGGAAGGAAGTTACAGGTTGGCAGCGCACTTGTGACTATACTAGTATTGCACGTGTCTGGTATACTCGTATAAAGATTCTGTTTCATGCCATTCAGGTACGGAACCCTAAAAATGGAGCACAGGTAATGTAGGTTACTAAAAATATCATCGCTTCGCACTGCACCTCCGGCCTGCAACTATTTCTGTGTGCGATTTTAATTAACGGCCATCGTCCGAGTATTAAAGAGTAGGTTTAGTCCCGGCGGATTGAATGCGCGGCCGAAAGGCAATTTAAACGGGCTCTGAAAGCAGGGCCTGGCCTCTACGCGTCTTTAATTTAGCAATTTGGCATGTGGTAAAAACTTAGCTGGAAAATTACGTGGAAACCGCCTTTTCAAAGTCTCTTTGAGGTGCTAAATAAATTGATAAGGTTCAAATGGTACAATGGGGACATAGGTTTTTAAGTGACGTAAAATTTAATGTTTACTTGTATCTGTCGGAGTCAGCAATGCGAAAGAAATTGTCTTAAATTGATATGCATCATGACACACTTATAATTCCACATGTACGTACATCTACCAAAATAAAATTGAAACCAACCAAAATTGTGGAGACCACGTTTCGGTAAACCTAATGTAGGACACCTAGCCAGATGGAGTGACGATCTGCGAAGGATGGCTGGCAAGAGCTGGATGCGAGACAATCGATCAGAGTGGCAAATATAAGGAGATGCCTATGTGCAGCAGTGGACTGCAACAGGCTGATGATGATGAACTGAAATATATAAGGTACATAATTTTCTCGCGGCGGCCATCTTGAATTTATAATTTGTCAAAGTTAATCTATATAACTACTCAAGCCCTTTAATTTGATACCTATATTAAAGAAATGAGATCAAAATCCATCATTTTCTGGTGGCAGCCATCTTGAACTCGCGGCCATCAAACATAGCTAAGAGCACTCCTGATCATACAGCCTTAGGCGCTAGCCTAAGTGTAACCAGCGTGAAGTAGCCATCGATGCGTGGAGTCGTACAGCCGTATTCATGCCGAAGCATGGCTCTCCCGCGGTTTTTAAATCTTATTTTCTCTAACACGCAATAAGTGTAAGAGGCGCGGTCTCAACTGATCATCTCGCCTAGTTTACCACAAGTGTTCTTCAAATATTCAGCTACAAAACTTACTTTAACACACTTTTATAGCTCTGCAAGTTACTGTTGAGAGCACTCGAGTGCAATCCTGGGGCAAACCCGGCAGTGATGTGGTACTTACTCAACTCAAATAAACAGAGTTGAACTTAACTTGAGTTTAATCTAGAAAAGTTTTTTTCTTTTCTTTTTGTATAACCTGGCATTTGGCTGCAATCTCACCTTATGCTAAGAGATGATTTGGCCGAGGGTGAAGCATGTCGGTCTAGTAACAGCCAACTCTTCTCTCCACGCCAAGGACGAATGAAATAGAAATATACTTTCGAAGCTTAATGAAAAATCAAAAATACGCTCAAGCAAAATTATCTGTCGTTCAAAAATTATCGGGAAACTACGTAATATCTAACTCGTATGACGGACACACTAGTGGCGAGCGCCCCAGCTCCTCTGCGGTTAATACAACCACTAACATCGTACCCCTACTCTTAACACTAATCATGTCCAACAATACTTAATGCATATGTTACACCCAGACACTGAACCAGCTCAAGTGTGCATCACACGAATGTTTATCCAGGGTGGGGATCGAACCCACGACTTTCCGCGTATGAGGTAGAGTCACAACCATACTATGCGCCATCCGGCCATCCAATTAATAAACAAAAGGTATGTGAAGAACTCGAGTTAAAAAATAAGCACATCTCTAAGCCCCACAACGCTCGGACTTCCTAAGTACCTGCTCGGTGATCTAAGTGACTGAGCTCTTCACTAGCCACCGCCGGCTACTTAGCGGCATCGTATTTTATGTAAGTTAATCGAGGGAACTTGCATCCGTTAGGTGCATTTTGCAATTCAGTCCAAAATACGAATTACTAACATTAATTACTAGTACGCTTAAGTAAATGAGTTTTAACTTTGAAAACATCATAAGAGCACATTTTTTTAAAGATATCGTATCGTATTACGTATCGTAAAAAAAATATGAAAAATAAAAGACCTCCCTCTGTCAAACTTAACAAACATAAGTTGTACTGTCAATGACAGCAATAACGTCAGAAAGTACAGTCGCAGTATTACAACGTGTATCCCATGCTTGCCTAATGCGGATTGGCAATCACAAACCCGACCTATGTAAGAATGAAACATACTTTTTGCTTGACCCAGGAATCGAACCTAGAGCCCCAAGATTGCGGCCCAGTACTTAGCCATTAGACTAGAGCAGACTTCCTACATACCGTCACAAAGAATATTAGTTAAAAAACGATAGAAAAAAAAATACACACAAAAGAAAACATTATTATTTGTACACAATTTCACATTGCTTCAAAAAAATGTCAACAGATACGAGATCGCCTTATCTTTTCACAAAAGAAAACTCTTAAAAGGTTTTTATTCCGAAGAATAGAATATGGAAATCGAAAGCTTATTAAATTAATCCTCGTATCGTACGTCGTTAGGTCCTTCAGTTCCGAAAGGTCACAAGTGTCCATCGGGACCCTAATACTCAATTTCACATTTCATTTCATCTATCTGAAATTCTGAATATCAAATGTGATATTGAATGGAAATATAGGGATTATTCCTTGAGACGTGACAGTAACTAGATATCTTTAGATCCACGTTTAGGTATGTAGTGGGCGGGCTAGGACTGATGAGTGATAGCCACTGTACCTCACAGAAGACCGGCGTGAAGCAGTGATTGTTTGTTCCGAATATATCGGTTACGTATTCTAAATCCGGAAAACGGAATTTAAAAGGAGGGAACTGTGTTGCAGGTTTTTACCGTAGGATGCGTATCTTTACATCGCTGCTTTGATGGGGTTAGGCTTAATCACCACGCTTGCCTAATGCGGATTGGCAATCACAAACCCGACCTATGTAAGAATGAAACATACTTCTTGCTTGACCCAGGAATCGAACCTAGAACCCCAAGATTGCGGCCCAGTACTTAGCCATTAGACTAGAGCAGACTTCCTACATACCGTCACAAAGAATATTATTAAAAAAAAACGATAGAAAAAAAATACCAACAAAAGAAAACATTATTATTTGTACATAAAATATCAAGGTTTTCAGATCGATTCAAAAAATGTCAACAGTTACGAGATCGCCTTATCTTTTCACAAAAGAAAACATTATTATTTGTACATAAAATATCAAGGTTTTCAGATCGATTCAAAAAATGTCAACAGATACGAGATCGCCTTATCTTTTCACAAAATAAAACTCTTTAAAAGGTTTTTATTCCGAAGAATAGAATATGGAAATCGAAAGCTTATTAAATTAATCCTCGTATCGTACGTAGTTAGGTCCTTCAGTTCCGAAAGGTCACAAGTGTCCATCGGGACCCTAATACTCAATTTCACATTTCATTTCATATACTGTCCCAATCCAGGACAAAGGCCTCCATCATAGAAATCAAGTCATCGCTGCTTTGATGGGGTTAGGCTTAATCACCACGCTTGCCTAATGCGGGTAGGTTAGGCGGCGATCACAATCCCCGAGCTTTGTTCGAAAAATTCAAACATACTTTTGCTGGACCCGGGAATCGAACCCAGGACCCCACGATTACAGCCCGGTACTTAAACCACTAGAACAATGGGACGTTCACCCGGACCAGGCGGGGAGATCACCTGTACGTACCAGTAATAAGTAAGCATTAAATTTTAAGCATATTCTTCAATTGTCAAGAGCGTGCGTATATCGTGCGGTTACATAGACAATAGACCTTACTGCTACTACTGAAGGTATTCAAAACCCTTTTGTCCACGTTTCCAAGGGCGGTCAAGACAATCAAGTGTGTAGATCAGACATTCAATATCGGAAAACAATATCCTATTCTTTGTTCTTTCAAAAACCGTTATGCGGAAATGTATAAGCTTCAAATATTCGCCCGACTGAACAAAGGATGGAATTAAATTAATATTACAATATCTTGAAAAATCCATCCGCGGGTACTGAAACGAAAATTTTAAAATATTCTCCAGGAGAAAGGTAATGCGGGGATTAACGTCTCTTGAACACTGTGGAAATCTTAATTGTGTACGCGAGGTAAAGTGGAAAATTGAGTTATGGGATTAACGCTGTAATACCTACCAGTATAACTAAGTATAAAATATTAATACGGGAATCAACGCGACGGATACAATGCAGCAGTCGTGGTCACAAGCGGACTGGCGGTGCGGGCAACGTGCAACGTAGCCGAAACGTCAAGCAGTAAGTGCATACAATGTACTTAACAATAAACGTCGCGTTAATTCCCGTTTTAATATTTTATAGTTATAATGCAACGCGAAAATCTAAAAACCTACCAACCAGTATTATAGTTAGGTGGGCAGCCATGTCTGTGCCTCCGCATTGTTGATTTCTATGAGAGGCGGTTACCTTTTTTTATTGAAAACTTGTCATTGTCTTCATACTGAACTCTGAGTTAGAGAAGAACCCTACGATGGAGCGGGCTTACTCAGAAGTAACCTATTCACCCTAGCTTTGAAAAATAGTTTATTTATCAGATGGGGCCCATAATCGTCCGTCTATTTTAGAACAGTTTTTTTTTGTACATTTTTACTACAGAGTATATCTACACATTTACATCCATTAACAAGTGTTCAATGACTTTTGGAAATTTGCATATAAACAATCAACTTTTCATACAAAGTCGGCGGTCCCTTGGCTTGGTAATTTTATATTGGGAGTCGGAATTTTTCGACGAACTCCCATAAGTGGAGGAACAAATGTTGTGTAGAATGGTTGGTGGAACACGTGGTTAAAGGGATGTAGAATTGTCTACCGACTACAGGTTGTGTATGTATATCAATAGGTTATAAATAATAGATGAGAATTAAAATTGAGAGACAGTAAAGGCGTTCTGCGTCGGATGCAAATTAACACGTTAATAAATTTTACATCCAAACTTCTATCAAATCGTCAAGCCCCATGGCCCGAATAGCGTGACTAAGTACAAACAAAGTCGCGCACGATTTGAACTTCGCGACATCACAACACAAAGTGGATTAACACAAAATATGTCTGAACAACTTCCTCGCGAGCCGTCACAAATCCGAAACACTCGTAATTAGTTCGAACACGGGAAAAACTCACGTGTCAGGGACAGGCACATCTTGTTTAGGGCTGTGAAAAAGGATTACTTCATTCCTCATTCCGTCTCCGAGCCATCAAGTCATGGAACGCCCTTCCAGTGCATGTGGTTCCTCCTTCTTACAATCCTAGGTTTTTAGGGGGGACGTGAAACGGCATCTCAGCAGGCCTTCAGGGTGAGGATGACCAACTCAATAGGTACTTCGTTAGTTCTTTTGTGCCTGTCAACTTCATATATGGATCTCACGACCCGCTACCATCAGGTGGAGTGAGGTCATCTTGATTGTCCTCAGTATAAAAAAAAACCGTGTGCCGTCAAAAATTGATCAATGTCACCAATGTCACCCGTAAGGCAAGAGTGAACAGGCATCTTCTAGATTAACGTTTTAACCTCGGGAGAGCCACGCTTCGGCATGAATTGGCCGGTTCGACTGGAATGATACCACGGTCTTACAGAAGACGGGCGTGAAGCAGCGCCTACGCTGTGTTTCGTCAAGTGAGTGAGGGTATTACAACCAATTCTTCTTCCAAGTAAGTCTGGTTTTTTCTCAAGCTGGATACCCGGAAAACGTTAGCAAACCGTTAGAAAGATGTAAGCGGGTCTCACGCCATCACATAGTATTTTCTCAGCCCTAGGGCAGTAGAATCCCTCAGGAGTGTTTAGAGATATCTACAGAGTTGCGGACAGGTGTCACGTGGGACTAAGAAGCAATGGTAAAATTTAGCGCAACGCCATTTTATTTACGCAAAGCAAACCAGATTATTTTTTAAGCTTTCCTAATCTTTTCTCAACCCTATAGCAGAAGGAATCCCTAGGGAGCGTTTACAGACACCCGGAGAGTTGCAAACGGCGGTCACGCAGGACTAAAATGTGGGCTAGTTTTAGTTCAGTTCCATTTTACTCAGGCAAAGCTAAACTGATTTATTCTTCCAAGCAAAATGTTTAGCCTGTTCGCAGCCCTAGAATATTAGGATCCCTCTGGAACGTTCACAGACACCTGGAGAGTTACAGACAGATGTCAAACGGGGCTAAATTTAAATAATTTTCATTTTACTCAGACAAAGCATAGCTAGTTATTCTACGAAGCGTTAGCCTTTTCGCAGCCCTAGAACAGTAGGATCCCTCGGGAACGTTCACAGACACCAAGAGAGTTGCAGAAGGGTGTCACACGGAACTAAAAAGATTAGGTTAAATTCAATTCAGTGCCATCCTACTCATCGCAAAACCGATTTACTTTTCCAAAGCTGTTAGTCTTTTCACAGCCCTAGAGCAGTAGGACCCCTTGGGATCGTTGAGACACCCGGAGAGTTGCGGACGGGTGTCACGCCCGACTAGGAATGTGGACTGAATTTAGTTGTGTCATTTAAAGCAAAGCCGATTTATTTTTCAAAGCTGTTAGTCTTTTCACAGCCCTGGAGCAGTAGGACTGTAGGATCCCTCGGGAACGTTCACAGACACCGGGACAGTTGCGGACGGGACCCACGCCGCTGAGAGCGTGGGTAGAATTTTGTTAAGTGCCTCCATTGTGGTGACGTCAGAGATCTGAGAGCAGTGGCGGAGCTGCTTAAGTAAATATGCACTTCAAACCGGCACAAACTGGTAAAAATATATTTCAGACCGCCGCTAAATTTCAATATAAAAATGCTACCCAAAGAACTACGCCAATGCAGTCTTTTATTTTTTTAAGGTACAGTATTATGGCTCACCTTAGCCTGATAGTAAGCAAAAAGAGTGCCCAAGTTGCAATCACGACGAACGCGACGGCACGGCATCATATTATATGGCATTGCTACCGCCATATTGGCCCTCGAGATGCTTCTTCACGCTTGATTTGGTTTCCATATTGTAGGACGGAGGAAACACAATATTAAGTTCAAAAACATTTGCAATTTAAATATAACAAGCTATTTCATCTTATCAAAAAGTAATTTTTACCAGGTACAGTAGGCAACGAAATGTTTTTTTAATTGAGCAGAAGGTTGGTTTCCGCTTGAATTTTCCGGGTTTTCGTAGACATGGTGACACGAAAAATAGTCTCGAATAGATTTGTTTGTACGTTCTTATCTTTTATGACAGTTTTATATGGTTTTGTTTTCGTGGATCATTGGAAGCCAGTTATGTCTCCTTTATCTTACTGTAATACGATGACCTCAATTTATATGAAGATATTAAACTGACCACTGTGGATGTTAGATATCGTGTGATGTAGGACAAAACACAAAGATAATGATGGATATTTTAGGAAACCTAACAGCGCCTTAGCAGCTGAAGATTTCCTGGAGACAACCCGGATACGTGGGCACCAGAAACATAATGTTTACTATAATATTTTTATAAAACGTCGATGGCAAGCAAAAGACAAGCATGCGGCTTGCATGACGGTAAGCAACTACAACAACCTATGGACGCCTACACTAACAAAAGCTGGGGTTGACCAGACCACCCATGTACCTGATTTTCTTCTGGTTAAGTTTCTCTCCGAGAAGCGAAGGTTGGCCTTCAATTTAGCATACCCTCTTAGATCTAAAGCGAAGCGGAACACATGCATATTTATCATATGGGTTATCTGTCATCGTCCGAGTTCCCACGGAAGCTACATACAGTGAAACAAATCTGAACAGACAGGCGGATTATTTCAGCACCAACACACAATGCACTTAGAACTAACACTGCTGTGCAGTGCTCGAACAGTGCATGAGGAAGCAGTGAGGAAGGACACGGAAGTTACGAGTGGGATATTTAATGGGATAGGTGGCAGACGAGCAGACGGATCATCTGATGATAAGCGTTCCGCTTTAATATAATTTGTACATATGAGAACTTCTGACCATGGAACTTGGAACCCCATTTCAATGTTACTTCTATTGACGACGAAGACAAGAACCTAACCAATTTATTATATTAAACTTTGCCCTTTTCACATTGAAATTTTTGATGAAATACCTAAGAGCAAATGCCAAACGGACCTTGCCGACAAAAAAAACCGATGTCTTACCTACTTTCTCTTAGGCAGTATTGTTAGATATTTAAAGCAGTTACGGCAGCCTGATAAATAAATACTACATTCAAAATAACTTTGCGTTTTTCCTAAGTAAAACGTTAAGTTATTCTGGGGTGAGTTATTTATAACTTGTCAACGGAAAATTCCGAATGTTGAGTTTTCCTTTTGCCTTTTGCCACATAAATAAATAATGTGCCGAGTAAACGCTCTGCAATAGATGCTTTTGCCCAACTTTGCTTGGTGGTGTAATGAACTTATTTTAAATTGATACGTAAAAATTCTGCGGCTTACTTTTGATTCTATTGGTGTATCCGGCGTCCATGGGCAATGTACAAACAATGTACATATTATGTACAAATTTCGCTACATTCAATGCCTACGCTCGTGCAAACTCTGATTTGACCTTCCAGCTACGGTATCGTTATGACATTATCTGTTTTTAAAAGAGTTCTTATTCCATGGTAGGTAGTGGCATGACTGTACCTCAAGCATTGTTAATGTCTAAGAGCGGTTACCATTTTACCATTAGGTGAATCGCAAGCTTGTCTTCCTATTTAATTATTTAAAGTACTTTACAGAAACTTGTAAATTGTGCTCTTAGATTCTAGTTAACATTAGAGTTTATTTTTATTTGTTATCGAAGTATCACCTATATATGTTAGAGATCGTATATAATACACCTCGTGATCGTGAATAAATAAATAAATAAGACTTTTATTCTCAAGTGCCGCACTTTACTGTTCTATGTTATACTGTGGCAGTGCGCCCACAGCGGACACGTCCAAACAACGGTCCCTCGTTACAGCAGAACTCGCCCACTGCAGTTTAATTCACTCAACTTCCAAACACTAACACATTAGCTACCATTTAGTACACATTTTTGAAGGCTATAGTTAAGGGGAGACAGTAGGCGAACTTTAAGTGTACTTGTTATGTCGTTGTGCATAAGATTACCTTTTGGTTAAATACACCTCCTTAAAAGGTTGGCAGCGCATTTGCGCTCCTTTTGGAGTAGCCAAATTGGACTACGGGTGGCGGTGATCACTCAGGTCAGGTCAAATGAGGTGACCCGAACAACACCTTCATAATCTTCAAAGTCCATCATAGAAATCTTCGCTAATATCATAGGATTTGGCTTAATTACCCGCTTGCCTATTGAGGACTTGTGATCTTGACAAACCCGAGAAATATCCTAAATTTTCTCCTCGATTCTTGAATCGAACCCAGGACCCCGAGATCATGGCTCGGTACTTAAACCACTAGACCAAAACGGGTCGTTGGGCAATAAAATTACCATAACCCCGAAAATTGACTATTTCTCGGGAATGTTACCAGGTAATAGAAACAATCGGGCAACCCTAGTTATAAAGCGTTTACAGAGTATTTAGCAGGCGTTAGTTCATGTTTCCGATGCAATTCTCAGATTCAAAATAATATCAGTTAAATGCTATTACAATACTGGTATTATCTACCTGAAATTCGGAATTTCAGCCCGGATCCTGCCTAATAGTGTGCTTTGTCTTAAAATAAGGTTTCTATAGATTTGCTGCTGCAAAATTACTCGTATAAGCCACGTCGCGAGCACTAGGGTTGCGAACATATTACTTAAGTGCCAATCAAGTAGGTGCTAAGTCAAAAAGTTTTTAAGAAACAGGAATTATGTTACTCGTAAATATATTGGATATGAGGTAATTTATATTTTTTAATTTAATACGCTGACAATATCCATTTTCAATACAACTAAATACGCAAAGATGGTCGACAAGTAAAAATACACAAAGAAGCTTCTTTATTAATTAAAATTAAGGTTCAAATATAGTTTTCTTGTATGGCTGCTACACATCATGAGGACGCAGTCATTTCTGCCTATGACTAGAAGATAAAGAGACACTGTAGGTAATGGTGAAATAGACCAATGATCTTAACAATAGCATTCAAGTTTATTTGTTATCAAAACAACATTAAAAACAACCAGCATACACTAGAGATCACATACAATACGAGCCCTCACTCACTCGACGAAACACAACGCAGGCGCTGCTTTACGCCGGTCTTCTGTGAAGCCGTGGTATCATTCCAGTTTGAAAAACTGTCACAAATAGGTATATAATACCAATGATTTCAAAATGCTATGAATAAATGTCTGTTCTAGATAATATTTCAGCTTGAAAGTTATAAAAATAGTGCTAAATTTAGCATCAAAGGTGCTAACGTGGCAACACTAATGCGCAGCGATGGCTGGGTAAATATGTAATATGGTTGACAGTTCTTACGCGAGAACTCGTGCGTTCATACTCCGCCATTTTCGATGGGAGCTTTAGCTCAAGCTTTAAAAGTTCGTTTGTGCAGCAGGAGATAATTTTGGAGATAAGCGCCAAGATAACTAACACCGAGAAGTTTTCTAAAATGCTCTAGGCGTTCCTTACAGATCAAATGAAATCAAAATAATTCGTATTTCTATTACACAGCAATTCGAAATAGAAATTTTTCACAAATATTAAGACACTTGTAGGCAGGTAATCACCGCCGCCAATGAACATATGCGAGATCACAAAAGTCGCTGATGCGTTGCCGACCTTTTAGAAAGGAATACGCGCCTCTCTTGTAGATATCGAGTCGAAGCCGTCGGGAAATACTGCTGCAGCCAAACTGTTCCGCCAAACTGAGGTTCGTAAAATAAATTACTGGATCACCAACCATTTTTCGCTTGCCATCCATTATTTTTTTCACATAAACACTCAGAACAAAATATTGCGTATGTTTTTTTTTTTATAAGTCATTATGTCTCTAGGAGGAACACTTCAAACGATAAGTCCACCCAAACATCACAGCGAGGAAACCTTTAATTCCCTATTTTTTCACGATGTCTAAATAAAATCTCCGCTCCAATACATTTACAGTCGGCCCGTAATTGGGGGAGTAATAAAAAGTAAGTGTAGCATAAAATAATGCCTCCACCGAGATTCCATTATGGAATGCGCACAAATCTAATACGGAACCCATAAAAACTGTCATAAAAATCAAACGAAATTACTTTGCGAGAAAAAAACAGGCTTAGTTGATTTTCAAGTTGGCAATGGATCTGCGTACTTAATCAGATAAATGAGGAATATTAATGGCCGACTGAGATTAAAAAAGTCTTCTTGCTTATCAAGTAAGTATTCTGCATCTGATGTCTATACCATCGTGACTAGAAGGCGATGCGCGACGTAAAGTTCAGCGGGCTATGGATATAGCCAGCATTTCTCTTCGGGATCAATCCAAAATGGGAAAATCCAGCAGGGAAATCATCAGCATAGCCCACCGATTTAGCAAGCTGAATTGACGTCGCGTTGGTCATCCCCGATAACCAACAGCTGTTGTGGCAAACTATTTCTTGAGTGATTGTGCTACTACTATATAATAGCGTGGACAAACGTAGTGAAGGACGCTATTAAGCTAGGTGGAAAGATATTTTGGATGGCAGGAGCTTCATACGAGTATCCAAAAGCATATAGATAGGCTTCGACATCCATCTGCGATAGACGAACGTACATATGTTCTGTAACTTGTCCTTAGGTCGAGACCTCAAAGTAACTTAATAAATAAATCTATAATTTCCATTTGTTACAAAAACATTGGTACGTACACAGTTTAGTAGAATTCCAGCAGCTCTAAGCCATCATTACGTCAGCTTGGTTGCCACAACCAGGCAAATGTGCTGTCAGTTAATCCCAATCGTCGAGAAATGGCAAGCCAAATTGTCTTTTTTAAATGCACAGTTGGGTTCCTCCTACTGGGAACTTAGTATTGCGTAGGTAATTAAAAAAATAATCTTTAACATCTCAACATTTGATTCCTTTGGTGATGTGATGGTCAAGAATTGTATATTCTTTATTTCGTTTCCAAACTCTATACTGATGCTGTCACTTTCATTTGTATCTTTTATAAAAGTAACAACATCATTTTTGTAATAAGGGCGTTAGTTGGAAGTCCGTCAAGAAAATCCTATAGTTCAATACTTATCTGACGAAACGAAATACTGGAGCCACCTACCTGAAACAAGAAAGAAAACAAAGACGTTAAATTTAAATGCATGCGAAAATGTTTTAAAGCTAGAAGAGTTACTAGGCTACTTCTGGGCAAGCCCGCTCCATCGTAGGTTTCTTCTCAAATCTAGAGTTCAATATTAAGTCCAGGGTAAGCCCATTACCAATAAAAAATGAAAATCTGAGATATTGTAATCACGGGCATTAAACAATAAATAGCACTTGGATTACTCTATTAAAATTAGTTAGATGACTTAATGCTTTATTAATTTTTAATTTATTACTACAACTCAAGAATCTTAAACATTAAGTTAAAATTAGTTATGTCCATTATCTTAATTATAGATAGACTAGTGACCCGCCTTCACTTCACTTCGGGACCGTAATTCATAAATGAACTAATAGATGGCGCCGTGCTCAATTACATCACGCAAGCGTTTCGTGTTTTCGGTTTACCTATAAGCCTTGTCGTTGTCTATAGAAGTTATCTCTTTGTAAATAGTATATATATAGAAGATAGAAGATGGTCTTTCTGCCTCGTACCACAAAACTATGGAATGAACTGTGACCTGCGCGGTATTTACGGAGTGATACGACCTAAACCTTCAAAAAGCGAGCGTAAGATCGGTTGCGCACTTGTGACGCCTGGTGTTCACGGGCGGCGGTAATAGCTTACCATCAGGTGATCCGTCTGTTCGTCTGCCCTCTAAACTATAAAAAAATACAGTTCACTTCATTGTCGAGGTCACAAGAACCGGCCCCGTGAACGCTCCCCATATAAACTTGACCATCTCAATTATTTCCTGTTTATTTTTAGTTCTAACATTGCGCTAAAGTTTACACACACAAGTCCAAGTTGGTCGACTTTGATCGACGGCGAGTGACTCGCGCGACGAGTCACTTGAGAAGGGTCAGCTAATACGGGCGGCGGGCGTATGCCCTCCCTTGGGCAGGTGACATCAAAGCTAAGAAACTTGTGGACATGTGACAGACGGAAGTAGCGTATACGCAGTAAAATTTTTGACGTTTTAATCCCAAAGTGTTATAATAGGTAACACGAAATATGTTAGCTAAAGCTAAGTTAATTGTGGGAGAGTTTCGGCATGAATGGGCCGGCTCGACCGGAGTGATACCACTGCCTCACAGAAAAACGGCGTGAAGCAGCCTCAGTTTTGTGTTTCACCGAGTGAATGAGTGTACCGGAGGCCCACCCGGGGGGGAAGAGGACAAAAGGTTGCCAGTGCACTTGTGACTTCACTGGTGTTGCAAGTGTCCATGGGCGGCGGCAAT
The DNA here is from genome assembly GCA_014851415.1 of Cnaphalocrocis medinalis. Lineage (NCBI taxonomy): Eukaryota > Metazoa > Arthropoda > Insecta > Lepidoptera > Crambidae > Cnaphalocrocis > Cnaphalocrocis medinalis. Next base: position 1,626,304 of record CM026276.1, on the reverse strand, counting down.
TGCTTACCATCAGGTGATCGGCCTGCTCGTCTAGTACTACCTATCACATAAAAAAACTACTTTAGTATGTTATTCATATAAGTTGTTCCTATTTTATTGCTCGGAGAATAATCTTATTTAATGGAACAGATTTATAGTTCAGAGTTGGATTTTAGGAGAGCCACGCGTCGTCATGGATGGACTGGCTCGACATGAGTGATACCGGTGAAATAGCTTAACGTCAGGTGATGTGTCTGCTCGTTTGCCACTTCTCACTTTTCTCTCACCAATTCTAGCGCCCAAAGGGCTTTTTTTTTACTGCTAAGTAGATAAGAACGCGCCTTCCATACTGTGGGGTTAAGGTTCGAATCCGTGCCAATGCCTCCACTTGAGTCTCAAACATAACAATGGTCCAAAGTCCAAAAGGTCCAAACGCCATGTGTACTTCACTACCTACGTCTTCAAATACAGGATAACTTCCATCATCCCTTTGTCCTTCAAGAACTTCAGGCACAATTCCTGGCAGAAGTTTGAGAGGCAAATTTAATAAGCCAATTTACCATTTCTAAGAAAGAAAATGTGCGACATTTACTTGTGATAAACAGCGCGGTAGACTAATGCCTTGATAGAATTAAAAGCTGTTAATTTATGTACGCAATTTATATGCGGCAAACCGAGAACGAGTGACAGATTTCAGGGTACCTTTGACTTTAGGATACTTATTTTTTTTCTATGTGATAGGTGGCAGATGAGCAGACAGATCACCTGATGGTAAGCAATTGGCCTTGCCCATAGACCCCCGCAACAGCAGTGCAGTGGAGTCACAAGTGCGCTGCCAAGCTTTAACTCAATAGGGCCTCCGGTACACTCACTCGACAAAAAACAGGGCAATAGGTATGGTGAATCTACTAGATTATGGATTAGGCTAGCGGCCGCTCATAGATTATTATCATATTTCGGACAATCCACACAATACATTTTTATAAATTGTAGCCTATGTGTTATTCTGATGTGTAAGCTATATTAATAATATTAAGTTTCATTAAAGCATTCGGTTGGGGTAAACGAGTTCTGGAGTGGAGACCGCGTTTCGGTAAACGTAGTGTAGGACGACCTCAGGCCAGATGGAGTGATGATCTGCGCAAGAGGGCTGGCTGGAGCTGGATGCGAGTAGCCGAAGATCGATCAAAGTGGCGAGCATTTGGAGAGGCCTATGTCCAGCAGTGGACTGCAACAGGCTGATGATGATGATGATGATGATGAAAGCATTCGGCAGTTTTTGCGTGACAGAGGAGCAAACATCCATCCGCCAATTTGGATGGATGGATATCCAACAAACAAACTTTCACGTTTAAAATATAAGTGGGATTTTATATCAGATCTGAGAATTGACATTATTTTTTTAAAATCTGTACCTATTTAAGCCTTTTAATAAATTTATTTCGAGTAGGTACTTTCTAATAGATCAATGTATTTCAGGGTACCTTTGACTTTAGGACAATGTTACCCACCAATCTTAGTCCCCAATTGACATGTCTAAACCAATGCTGGTATCATAATTCTCCCGAAAGACATGCCGAACCCATCCATTGTATTAGTCCATCCAATTCCTGCCGACCTGCGTCCGTCGTAAATTTATCCATCGGCTATAGGCTTCTAGACATATAGAAACACTAAATTCTAGTGTAGTGACAAGCTTCAAGGCTTTGCTCCTTTATGTTGGCTAGAAACACCTCAGAATAAAGATTAACATGCGAATCGTGTAACAAAGGTTAGACTGATACACGCAACTGAGACAAGATGTGATGAAAGATGTCAAATAGACGCCCATTGCTCCATGTCTAGCAACGGCGTCGATAATGTCTTCCCCAATATTTTCCAGACAGATCAGTCTTGTCCAAAGAGTTCCCTCGAACTTGACCATCTGGTCAAGTGAATCTGGTAAGTGATCTCACTTACCACGGCTGGAACTTTGTACCTTACCGCGTCGAGGCCGCGAATACGCAGTTGTACTGCCGCGTATAGCGGCCTCCATTCGAAGACCTTTCCGTTTCAACGGCCCGTCTGGTTCTCCTGACCATATTAGGATTAGACAGCCGTTGAGTAAAAATTGCATGTCATAAGCGGCAATGGGCAGGGTCCCATTGCTACTTAAGTGCTTAAGCTACTTAGTACGGAGTCAGGTCAATTTATGAGATGCTGAGAGGATATCTGATTAACAGGGAGACAATTCATTCCGCAGTATTCCGACCCCAAAAAACGACGAGGTGTTATAAGTTTGACGTGTCTGCCTGTGTATGTGTCTGTCTGTGGCAACGTAGCTCCAGAACGGATAAACCGATTTGGATTTTGTTTTTTTCTTGTTTGAAATATATAATAGTCGGGAGTTTTCTTAGTTAGATTAGATGGCCGACAACTTAAGATAGTTGCCACTACAAAATTATTCTCATATTTTTTTCACTTCATTCCTGTAATATAGTTATCGAATGAAAGGGCTTGGGTAGTAGAATAGAATGCACACATTATGACAACTTGTCAGGGGTTTTATATATTATCAATTTTAGATTTATTTACATAGAAGCGGATACGTCTGCATTACTACACTTGCCGTGACAGGGCCGAATATAAAGGCGGGGCATTCCGCAAAATCGCTTGTCCCAATATTAATGGTTGGAACGAGCTGTTGATTTATGTATTCCGCAAGGAATCCGAAGAGGCGCAGCGACCGGTTGGCGGCAAGCCAACCTGCTAACTGCGACCGAACACGGGATCTCGCAATTTGAGAATGCGACCACATTACGGGTGCTGTTCTGGGGGGGAGATGAAGCGAGCATCTGAAGATACAACGAATATTGTTGAGATAACCACCCTATGTCATGAATGGGTCGGCAGAGTGATACCACAGCCTCACACAAGACTGGCGTGAAGCCTACGCTATGTTTCCGTCAAGTGCTTGAGGGTACTGCAGGGCGAATTAGGGTAAAAGGTCGGAAACGCACTGGTGACTCTACTGATGTTGCAGGTATTTTTGGCATTTTATCTAAGGCGTCAAGTGCCTACACTCTGTAAGGCATTCGTAGAGACAAAGAGACAGCAACAAGTAATGCTGGCAATGGCCACCAAATAGAACTCGACCTTGGAGTTTGATACATGAAACGGGTAATATGTCAACTTTCCGTGTTTTATTGGCAACATCGAAGACGAATTATTCAAAAATAAGAAAAAATAAGTTTCATGCGACCATAAATCACTTGGTCTGGACCCCCTGTTAAAAGGTTGCAATGGTAAGACGACAGTCGCTTCTTTGTAATCAAAAAACGCTCTAAATCCTGAATTATAGTCTAAGCGCTCCAAATATCTCGGTTATGGTAGCTAATCGCAATAATTAGCTATCGAAGCAGGACCCATTGACGCAGAAACCGTCGACGCAGGATCCATCGACGCCGGAATTGAATAAATGTGACAGTATAAAAACTTTAAACCACGTTTTGTCATATGAGGGTACTTTCATACTAATTGAGTATTATACACAAGTTTCACTATTGTAACTAACCAACGTAATTAAATAAACTGGCTACAAAGCTAGTTAATTGCATCCTTGAAATTGGTGGATGCATTTATGCAACAATATTCCCGACAGCATCTCTAATTTAGCGGTAGCAACCGAGGCTTTAGGTCGGGTAAAACAACAACATGTACAGTGAACAACAAAAGTTGATGTTAACTTGGCAGCTAGTAGTACTCCTATGTATTTTGGAATAAGAGCCACAAATTGTAGAATATGTGCAGCTACTTCTGCTGTTAATTGTACACATACTATAAGGTAGGTATGTGTATAATTCGGTTTAGGGATCGGTTACATTTGGCAACCGAATGTTGTAACTATTGATTGGAAGATGGCTCTAGTTATTTTCCATAGCCAAATGGAAAAAAAACCCTATATTTGTCATGTCCGAAACCGAAACTATAAACACTATATTGTTGATTCTTAAATAAATAAATACGCCAGACAATCACACCAATCAAACTAGGGCAACCCACAGGGGGTACTCATAGTACAGACTACGAGTACCAGGTGACGATATTTAACTGGGGACGTAAACCCAGAACATCCATACCCTAGAAAACATAGAAAACGTAGTTTTTCTAAATTGACTTGACCGGGAATTGAACCCGGACCTTTCGTGCTTTGGGCGAACATCATAGCCACTGGCGCCATCGAGGCCGTACTCGGTAGACAACTTTAAAATTACGTTTAGTGTTTGACAGTAAGATGACAATAATTTAAAGAAATTTGACAGTTTTGTATACTTTGATGTTTTGTAGCATTATACATGGATCCGGCAGAGAACACAACGCGCCCCACATCCCTCTCACAACCAATCCTTGCCGATGGACGTGGCTGGTACTACAAACTAAGTGTAAACAAGCCTTAACAATATTCGCGAGTTTAAAAGCAAGTGAACTCGATCAGAATTAACTAAGTAACAAGTTGAACACTACTGTTTGAGGCGAGTTTTATTCCCGCCGGGCTCTTGGCTTGGTGAATTAACTACGGTAGTTGTTGTACTCGGAGATTGAATATAACGGTAAATCAAATTCGACTACGTTTGTAATGGATTTCAACTTACTCTTATTAATGTTGTCTTGTTATACAAAGGGTTTTGAAAATTAACATTAGAATAGAAAGGTGCCCCCAACTATTCCTTCACAGTAAGTCGACTTACTGACTTCATTACTAATTAATGATCCCGAAATTAAGATCTAATCGGCAGTATACAATATTTACTAATTTGATTAATTAATTATGGACAAAGTTATGATAAGGCTAGTTACAGTTAGTCTTCGGAAAATTGTACCATTCGGGGTCATAATTACAGTATTAATTAACTTACCGTTGATTGTCGTATTTTTACGTATCTAATTATTACCTAAGTAAATTACGATACACATAGTTACAGTAAGTAGAGTTACACCTTTTTATAGTTAGAGTAGTATTCATAAAAACGTATAATTCATCCATAAACAGCATTAGCATTAGCAGCTGTGAGGTAATACTCTTCACTTTTGCTATCCAAAAAATGTATGCTTTTAACTGAAAATCAAAACACGCCAATGCATATAACAATATATATTATTACAAAGAGCATGTTTCAATCTAACTAGAGCGAACGTTATTGATAACAAATATTTGAGCCCTAACGATTTAACGAGAAGAAAAATGGATTCCAATTTGTACATTCAAATACGCAATTTATTTTTAAACGATACTCCAGCTATACAGATTCCTAAAATCACAATAGGAACGAGTCGCGGGCAGAAAATATTTTAACTGTAATTTCATAAGAAATACTCCGAACAATTTACGCTGTACCAGTTCTCATAGCCCAGGGTTGGTACTTGGGTTCTACTGGTATCTAAGACTAATTAGTATGGGGATTAATGAGACGTTTGTATAAACTTAACCGTAAACTGAACCCATAGGTGGCGTTGGGTGTCAAATGCAACGCGCTAGGTTTACGTCTTATCGGGTTACATATAAGCCTTGTGGTTTTCAATCAAAAGTTGTAACTTTTTAAATAGTATAGATTAGGATAGTGAGGGACTCCGAAGATTCACAGCTGGACCCTAAAAGAAACATCCAGCATATTGTAGGTACATTTACTTACAAGACTTTATTTATTTTACCTGATGATAAGCGATTACCGCCGCCCATAGCCACCTGCAACACCAGTAGAGTCACAAGTGAGCTGCCAACCTCTATCCTAGTTCACCCAAATTGGGCCTCCGGTACCCTCATTCACTCGACGAAACACAGCGCAGATGCTGCTTTGCGCCGTTCTTCTGTAAGACTGTTGTATCACTCCGGTGAAGTGCATGAAACAATAAAATAACCGATAAAAAGATTCACGTACCTATAAAAGTGTAGCATTGGTATCTCTCCAGTGTATCTTAATCGGATCCACTTCGAGCAATGCAATTGTTTTAAACTCGTGTCAAGTCTCACAGCTGTGTGATAGTTCAACCAATTGACGTGGCAGCCCTGTTGGCTCAGCAAATTCAATAAGTGTTCTCCGAAGAGTTGGGTCACGTAGGGAACCCGCAGCAAATCCAGACTTAGTTCGCTCCAACTGCGCCTTAATGATCGCTCTAATAGATTTGCTCGAATAATTATGATTTAAATTCGTATGTGCATTTCCTACGTGACTGGGTTTATGAAATACGAGGTCTACGTTTGCTCATGTGCCAGGTTTAGAGACGTCTTAGTTGGGTATAACACCTTTTATTAAACTATTTTGTTGCATACGTTATTAAACTTTCGCATTGCATTATACAAATACTTGATACAAATGGGATTAAACGCGAGGATTTATAAATATAATTAGTATATTATAGTTTTATAGAACTTACTGCTCAATATTTTCGACTGCGTTACAACAACCGTGGTCACAAGCGGACAGGAGGCGTCGTCTGCTTCGCCGGGCTTGTGCATCTTCGGATACGCTCTCATTTTCGATATTTGCCGTATTTTGTCATTGTGAACAAGTAAACATTATAATTGAATTTAATAGCGTACTAAATGTTTTCAAACACCACTTTTTATACAGACAAATCACGAAAAAAACAAATTACGGACGTTATGTCACTCCGTAAGGAACAATACTACCAATATGGAGACTACGAACAGGAGAAAAAAGGACAAATTATAGGATTGAATTGAAAAAACTTATTACTTTAGTGAACCTCTTTAGTAGAGCATACTAATCCGCGTGTTACCTTTTCATAGAGGGCTATTTATTATTTTCTCAGATCTTGTATTATTCTAATTCATTATAACACTCCGTAACATGGCGTCCCAACTTGAAGCCATACTTGCTTACAACTCAGAGAAAGCTATTAAAATAGTTCAGTGCACTCACGTATAGTGATTTTGTGGTTGTATCCTACAGTTTATTAGTATTTAATTATGTCCATACTATTTTTTTGTATCTTATGAGGAGAATTGGAATGGTCATGCACGCTCAAACGTTCCTGAGGTGGTGGCGCTATGTGGCGGGTCATTACATTCCCTATGATATGGTTGAGTGAAATGATGGCTGACACATACGTCATACTTGTGTACAGGTGCCGCCTCTGGGAACTGGTCTGCTCTGGTTTACCTCATTCTTAGCTTTTAACATTTTCTTCATCTTTAGTATTGGACTGTAGGAGGTGGTATGAGGAAAACATTGTAATAAACATTTTGGCGATTAAAAAGAGTAACTGGCGAGTTTCTTGCCGGATCTTCTCGTCAGAATCAACTTTCCGATACCGGTGGTAGAATCGCATTATGTCTATTTATTTTTTAGTATATCTTATGTATCAAGATATATATTTAATTTCATTTAAATCATATACATACATTATCTTTAAATAGTTTTAAATATTTTCTTTATGTATGACGATTTGTAAGTGCTGTGTACAAGCCTATGCAAATAAAGAATATTTGACTTTGACTTTGACTTTGACTTTGTATCTACAATTCACAAAATCACGATGCCGACGACTATAAGAGGACGAGCTATCAGCTATCTAGCAGACAGAGATGATGCGGCGCACATTTTTATACAAAAAGGAGTAAAGAATGGTATATGCAGCGCGAGCTGCTATCTAGCCATAGACAAAGCTAACAAATTTAAATTCACAGATTAAAATACAATGGCCTTAACAAAGCATTTCTGAAACAAATACCCTGTTGCAAGTTCCCACGGGTAGAAAGAAACTGATTAATTTTCTCGCTCTAAATGGAAGCAAAAAAGTGAATCCATTGAAGGCTCTCTGTCTAAGTGTGCTGGATACTCCAGAATATATTTAAATAAGCCTCAACAGGCTGCCTATTCAATACAAAGGGATTTAAAATGCCACTTTTCTTCTGGGTATTTTTTCCGTAGTTTTGGATAACAAAGAGGGTTGGAGACAGCAAGAAATAGCGGGCAAATGACAAATACGAATTGTTTAAAGTACCTCTGGGATATTTTTTGCTCAAAATGTAGTTAAGCTTTGAATATCTTTGCAAATATATTAAAAACGTCTGAAGTAGCATCGGATAATAAGTGTCTGTACCTACATGTGCAACTTTTTCTGTAAACAAGAAGTGTATGGGTTGATGCAATATGTGTCAACAGATGGTAGGCGAATGCCGACGCGATGGATGAAATTATGATGATGAAGTCAGAGCAGGTGTTCTGACAGTGTTACTAAACAAACAAGCAGTCCCCTTCAGCCCATTATCCCGACGGATCGAAATAGAAAATTCTTAAGAGAAGTACTTGCCCTTTAGTAACAAAATAGGCAGCTAAAAAAAATAGTATTTTGTCTCTCCATCACAGCAGCTGTCTCTGTCATTCACGCCGAAACACTCCAAAATCACTGTATGCGCGCATGTTCGTATGCGTAGCTTACGAACCTCGTGATGTAGGTAGGCAGTCGGCATTGCGGGACTAATTATTTTGGGCTTTGGATCTCCCGTGACGTCACGTTAACGTTCCGAGGCGTAGAGACATCGCCCGCTATCGCTAAGTGTGATCAGTCCCTTCGGTAAGCCAAGCCGAGTTCAATGTATTGGGTATCCCCCTGAGATTGTCGGGAGCTCTTTTTCATATTATGGTGCTCCGATGCCGTAACCGAAACTATCAGGTGTCCGCAGTGAAATAAAAGCAGACGGATGATTTTAAATAGGAGCGGAATGAAGACTTGAGTCAGGCTTTACATTATGTTGGAGCGATGGTACTCAGCACATAAAAATGCGATACGTTAGTTGTATACTCTGTGGACGGGCGCTCACTTTGCGATATTATCTTTTCTGACTGTGTGGTCAATTTTAGTTCTGTTTACTTATGATAGAGGGAGCTCGTTAATTTTACTTACATGGTTTCTCAGGACCGAGATCATTGGTGCACACTGTAAGACTACTAGATTCAACAGAAGATGATGATTGGCTGATTGATTGACGAGCGGATATTCTAGATGCATTGGCATTACCAACAAAGCGCGGTCAGGGTTTTCATCCTTACGTTGGAGACATACCCCTTATCCACACGAAGGGTTTGTTTATTGTAAACAGTTAAAGGATTTCGTTGCCAAGGTCTCTGTCGCTTTCCTTTAATACTACTCATGATATCTGTTCTTGCCAAAGCGCATTCTTAGCCTCCCGTTTTTGCATATTTATAGGCGTCGGAATAGAAATGAGACTCTTCGAGATTGCATTCCCTCTTCTTTTTGCTTGCACTTGCCGATTGCAACAATTTAGCTCCGATGTAAATTACTCGCCCTGGTTATTGTGGGGATGTTCGGAGTGAATTGAAATCGATATTTGTTATCACAATTCTTTATTTGTTTGTGGCGCTCAAGTGCGGAAGATCAGAGGCCGGTTCCCGGTATTTTATAAATTGAATAACACAATTAAAGAATGGATTTCGTTGCCAAAGTCTCTGTTCCCTGAATACTACAATCATGATATCTTTAAAGCAAGATTGAGAGAGAGAGATGGTCTAGGTAAACGAGTAACAACCTAGACCTCACATACGCTTTCCATCAGGTGCAAATTGTGGTCAAGGGTCCATCGACAATAAAAAAAAGAAAAATATGAATCAAGACCCATTTTTTACTGCGAACGTCCACGTCCCGTAACTTTTTTTATAGCCTCTAAAAGTGAGGAACTATTGACCGGGTGGTAAATTATGTTCTTGCCAAAGCGCATTCTTAGCCTCCCGTTTTTGCATATTTATAGGCGTCGGAATAGAAATGAGACTCTTCGAGATTGCATTCCCTCTTCTTTTTGCTTGCACTTGCCGATTGCAACAATTTAGCTCCGATGTAAATTACTCGCCCTGGTTATTGTGGGGATGTTCGGAGTGAATTGAAATCGATATTTGTTATCACAATTCTTTATTTGTTTGTGGCGCTCAAGTGCGGAAGATCAGAGGCCGGTTCCCGGTATTTTATAAATTGAATAACACAATTAAAGAATGGAATTTGTTGCGGAAGTCTCTGTTTCCTGATAATAACAAAAACATTCTGGATATCTTTAAGGCAAGAGTTAAGAGGCATCTTCTAGATAAACGCGTAAAATTAACAGCTGTGTGTTGCCAAGTGAGTGACGGTACCGAAGCCCCTATTGAGGGGGAAGGGGGGTTAAGGTTGACAGCGCACTTGTGACACCACTGGTGTTGCAGGTGTCTAAAGGCGGCGGCCATTGCTTACCATCTGGTGCGTCTGCTGGTGGACTCTCTCTCTCTGGTGGACTATAAACTGCGCTAGTTGTGTTCTTTAGAAGCGATGTGGGTGAGTAATTTTCACGTAATTCCGAAATTTACAAATTGACTGGCCGGTTGCGCATTTTGTAGTGACCCTGCCTCATGTGCCAAAGGTCGTGGGTTCGATTCCCTCCCTTGACTAACTTTCCTGTGTTTCATGTATGTGTGATGATTAGTTATAATTGTTCAGTGTCTGGGTGTTAGGTATATATGTTTTCATCTAAGTCTGTTGTCTAATATCTGTAACACAAGTGCTTAAGCTAGGTACTTAGTACGGAGTCAGGTCACATATAAGGTGTTGTTTAAAAAAAAAGGCAAATATATTGAAACTACTTGATATCTATATTATAAGTAAGTTTGGTAGTACTAACGTTAATAGTAGTTAGTTATATAGTGATCCCAAAATTTATAGCTCTCTACAAAAGTTATAAAGACATTACCAGTAATTATGTGAAGCAATGGTTTATTTTTGAGAGACATTAAATATTCAAAATCTTTCTTTCAATGAAACTCAAAACTAGTTTCCTTAGAAGGCGAAGATTTCTTCACATAGAAATCTTCACACATCATCTCCAATATTTCGGAGCGCACTCCACCGGATCAGAGGCCAAGCGGTCGTTAAATATTAACACGACCATTTTTATTGGTCCACGGTCGGAGCTGAAAATGGTCCAAGTTTCAGCACTGAAAGTTTTATAGCCTGAAAGCGATGTTTTAAATCTTAAGCAAAATGAGGTTTTGTATGAATTCTTTTACGGAGTTTGGATTTTTTGGGAGATATTTATAGTTTGAAAATGTTTTATGGTTATAGTACTAAACGTGACTCGCGACAGACGGTAGAGTATTTAACGTGGGAGTGCTACGCTTCGGTATGAATGGGCCGGATCGACCGGAGTGATACCGCGGCTTTATAGAAAACCGGCGTGAAGCAGCACCTGCGCTGTTTTGCCAAATGAGTAAGGGTGCCAGAAGCCTAATAGAAGAAAAGGGGGTTAAGAGGTTGGCAGCGAACTTGTGACTCATTGGTGTTAAGAGTGTCTATAGGCAGCGGCAATCGTATACCATCAAATGATCCGAGCTCGACCCGGGGATCGAACCCAAGGCCCCAAGCGCAGCTGTCGCTTTAAAGTGCCTCCCATTGCTCACTGCGCAGTAGAAGCACTTACGCCACGCATACATGGTCTTGGTTATCCAATGTTGCCTGCAGTCATGTGAATTCATCATCATCATCATTTCAGCCAATAGACGTCCACAGCTGGACATAGGCCTCCCCCAAAGTTCTCTACACAGATCGGTCCTGTGTCACCCGCATCCAATGGACTCCCGCGACCTTCACCAGATCGTCGGTCCACCTGGTGGGAGGCCTGCCACGGCTGCGGCCTCCTGCGCGTGGCCTCCACTCAAGGACCTTTCCACCCCAACGGCCATCTGTTCTCCTCGCAATTTGCCCTGCCCATTGCCACTTCAGCCACGCAATTCTTTGGGCTATGTCCTGTGTATGCGAATAAATAAATAAATAAAATCTACAATAAAAGTAATACCTAACAAAAATTCGTCTGAGTTTAAAAAGTTAAACCCTAATATTTAACCAGCAGATCCAGCAAATTTCCACTTAAAACCACGCCTAAAGACATTTTCAAATCGAATAGTCTGGGAGTGCGCGCACGGCGGGACCATATCGCGGGGTAACTTTTGATCTAAGCGAAATTGCAGCGAATCCAATCAGTCTGGGTCTGGATGCGATCAGCTGGCCCGGTAGGGTTACCAAATGGCAAATAGTTTACAAATCTGAATGTTAGTATTGCTGGCGGCATGAAATAATAGCGGTGACCGTTAGTTTGCGCACTTGTAAAAAAGAAGACTTTCTACTATAATTGGTTTCTGCGGACTGAAGGTCATCGCTATTGTTTCATGCCGCAGACTATAGCGTTGATTTTAGACGTTATTTTTTTACCTTTTTAATGCCGAAGCCCTCTTGATAGGTATAGTGGATAAAGCATGTTAGGTCGAGAATATAGGCGAAAAAAATCTACTGTTTCATACATTATTGCTGGGTGGATATTCTATTTTGTATAGTAATACAATTCATGTAGTAACACTACACTACACAATCTAAATTCCTATTTTAATGTTCAAAGTTAGAAATCAAAGAGGAAAACTAACTTTTTGGTCAGTATGAGGAACATAACTTGACTTCACGGCATTTCTTAAAAAAACTGTTGCTTATTGCAACACCAGTGGCCTCACAAGTGCGCTGCCAGACTTTGACCCCCTTTCCCCCTCAATTGGGCCTCCAGTACCCTCACTCACTTGGCGAAATACAGCTGTTGAACACGGCAGTTATAAGTTGAACAAAACCGAAGTTAACACTAAGTTTTATATCTCCACTCAAAATGTGAATCCAGTCATAAGCTAAGCTTACTTCGTGATATAAAATCCAAAGTGATAACCCTAGATACGTGTAGCGACGCCAAATTGGCTGTTTGGCGAATAATTTGAAACTCAAGTGAAAATTATGCACAAGATGCGGTGTGATACCGGCAGCTTCACACATACACGGGTATACGATAGTTTTTGGGTTATACTCGTATTTAGATCTGCAGTTGACTCTTGCAGGCTACCGCCAAAGCAATTCTAGAATGTTCGGTTTTGAGTGTAGAAATGAAAACCTAATTAGAAAAAATTGCCAAATCGATTCAGCCGTTCTCGAGTATTTTTTTTTTATGTGATAGGTAGCAGACGAGCAGGCGGATCACCTGATGGTAAGCAATTGCCGCCGCTCATGGACACTTGCAACACCAGTGGAGTTACAAGTGCGCTGCCAACCTTTTATCCCCTTCCCCCCGGGTGGGCCTCCGGTACCCTCACTCACTCGGCGAAACACAGCACAGGGGCAGTATTAAGCAAATTATCGAATAGCAATTCGTTTTTATTTATATACTTACTTAGATTATATTTTGAACGGTTATCACTGATTTGATGTTTACGTGCATGCACGTTTCAAATAAAAACAATTTGATTTTCTCTGCCAAAATCCAGCTCCACAATTTCGGGGAGAAAAAGCGTCCAACACCCTCGAGAGCGTTAAGTTTTGAGCGAAACTTATAATTTCTGTACGCTTTTGTAGCGGTTCCTGGTGGCACAACTAATAAGCAAAGTTGCCGCTGGACTTGAGTCGGTACTTACCACCGAGAGGTTTACTTTAGTTTTAATATAACCAGCTCGAAATATTATGTACTTGTTTAAAAAAAAGTAATATTCTCCCACCGATATTCGGCTGGGTTGGGAGATTTTAACGATCAGCCACGTACGTAGGATATAATATTATAGAACTCAAGTATGTGCGCAAACATAGGTACTGTAACGATGGTAAACTCCTTTGATACTGGCCGCCGTTTATGGCTGATTTTATAATGGGAATCTGTCGTGCATTGAAAAATAAACAGACACGCTCTCGGGAGCGCATTCCGATTTTAACTATAGTACCGCGAGGAACATAGTAAGGAGGGTCCAGACCTCACGTTATAGCAACGACTTGGGAGGGAATATCCTCCCGGAGTGTTTTGATTAAGAAGTGCACTAACCTATTGATTTCAGAAAAGCAATAAAGGATATTTCAAACCGATACCGCCACCTTTTACTGCTACAGTACAGTACACTCTCCTTGCCCTCTTAATTCGATGGGACACCAGTGTGACACGACGGAAGAGAGATCGGGCGCAGGACCAACATCTTAACGTGCCCCACGAGGCACGGGAAAACAATACCGCTAACTTCGAGGTACAAATTTTTGGCCCGGTCGGAGGATTAAACCCGGGAGTCCCGGGACTCCAAGTGCGACCCACTACGCTACGGAGGCAGTCAAACCTAGGAATTATAGTATTATCGAAGCACATAGATTTCAAAAATCCAGTTCGGAATCGCTTATACGTTCCTTTTTACACAAATTATGTTTTTCTTCACGGAAGTTTAAAAGCGTTTAGCTCCAAAGCCTTGGGCTGTCGAGTTCGGGCTAGAACCATATGCTATCTACTCGGAATGCAGGAACTAATAAACAAAGTTGTAGGACACTGGACAGCCACACGAGTTTGCAACATCGTCTTAGCAGTACTTGGGTAAACTCGAAGGGTTGCGCCCGAAGCGATTCTCGGAGCTCGAGCTGTACTCGTAGCTATTGAACTCTTAGCATAAATATTGAAATAATTAATACTCCTCGAAGCGTGTTTCTAATGTCAACAAAACAATGACGATCCGTTTAGTGTGGTTTCAGCGCAATGACGCGAGTTTGTTTCTCGTGCCAAACCAATTTGTTGATGAAACACAGATACTTGTGTTGGGTCTGGATGGTTGTGATACTTTCGTCTCCATACCACAGAGGTAAACCTTAGTTTGGGACATGGAATGAGGAATGAGTGAATGATACAATGCATCTACTCGGCAGAAACTCATACGCAATTTCGCACAATAATAACCAGTCTTTAGCACCTACGAATTCCTCTGTGCGAGTAATACTTTTTTATTTTAATTAGCCTATACTGTCCTACTGCAAGGCAAAGGCCTCCTCCAAATCCTTCCACCGCTAAACAATGCAATTTGTGGCCAATCGCGGAAAAAGCTGTTGAGATCATCAGGTTATGGGGCAACTCATCCGAAAAATCTCGTCCGAGAATTTCAAGATTTTTGGCCGGTCACTGTATTAACCAAACTGAGCCAATATTTATGTGATGATAATACTGACTAAACTCTACAAAACAAAAAACATTGGTGAAGTTAGGTTAGAAGCAAAAAATCTAGAAATTCTCGGACGAGTTGCCCCATAACCGAGATCATCTGCCCATCGTTTACTTATACTCATTTTCTTCTGTATTTTTGTACAGATAAAAATTATTTTAAATGTCAAAGACAGAAAACTCAAAGCCCACACGAAGTGTAAAAAAAGATCCGGGCAAACATTGTGATAATGACTAACTGTATTTGCACGCAACGGTCGAAGAGACCCAAAACTAATAGAGATACGCGATAAACTGTGTGAACAACAATAACACCCATTATGTGAACGGGTTCCGTATACATTTTTGGCTAGTGTTGTACTTACAATATTACCTTGCAAGTTTTATCATCTAGACGTTCATCGCTTTTTAAAAATAATCTAGACTTCTGCTGATAAGCATCACCACTGCCATTTAACATCCACTTCACCAGGTATGCTGTTTGCGGTAATTTGACGATTTTAGTAGCTTCCGAAATACCGAGAAGTTGTACCAACAATGAGGATATGAGGTATGGTAGCTTTCAAAAGTGAAGAATTTGTCAAATTTCAATGTTGCCTATTCTTTGCTACCTTTTGTTCTACCATTCCATTAATATTCTAGTTTCTTTTCTATTCTACTCTTGAAACTAGAGCAACTAGAAAATTTTTTTATTTATTTATTTTATTAAAATATTGTTTCCAATCTTATGCCCTCGGAAAATTGCTGCTAGGCGCTGCTTTACGCCAATCTGGGCGGCGGTGTTCACTTACCATCAGGTGACCCGCTTGCTCGTTTGCCTTCCTATACTATAAAAAAAAAACTTCCGTGAGGCTGTGGTAGTATCACTCCGGTTGAGTCGGCTCCGTTTGATTAATGCCGGAGCAACGCTCTCCCACGGTAAAACGGTTTGACATCTAGTCTTTTTTATAATTTAAATCAAGTTACCGGTAAAAAGAGCAACGTGTATAATAATTTTATCATGGTACATTACAGCACTACATCGCACAAATGAACCAGCGAGCCCACACTATCCAACATTAACAAATTTAATGCGAGAGCTATTTAAATTTCTATAGAGTTTCCGAATTACAACGCGGAAGCCGCAGGGTTGTCGCTGAATGGGAAACCGATTAATTAGAATAAGCCGCGCTGGAATGTTTCACATTAATAATTAATCTCATTACAAGAATAAAATTACCATTTTCACCTAATTTAAGAAATATACGGCCTCATTTATCATTGTCCCCACTGTTGAGGCACAGGCCTACCCTGTGAGGAGGGTGAGTGGGTGTCAGTATTACCACGCTAGCCCATTGCGGGTTTTCATCTCCTTTATAGACCTAGTTTCAAAATCATATCATTGTATTCTTCATTTACATAGGCTAGTACACAGTACTTTTACAAATCGCTGTATTTATTCTTCTTATTTTGATGATCTGACATGCTAAAGTTACCTATTATGAGGGCTTTGGGACTAAAATTTTAATGGTGTATAAATCATACACAACAACACACTTGGTGCTTTTTGAT
Source organism: Cnaphalocrocis medinalis (assembly GCA_014851415.1). Taxonomy (NCBI): domain Eukaryota; kingdom Metazoa; phylum Arthropoda; class Insecta; order Lepidoptera; family Crambidae; genus Cnaphalocrocis; species Cnaphalocrocis medinalis. The sequence goes on along the minus strand of CM026276.1, from coordinate 1,609,749 downwards.
TCGTCAAATGTTTATGTTATAGGGTGGCAGACGATCAGACGGAACACTCAATGATAAGCGATTGCCACATAAGAGATCACATGTATGTACCCTACCAATCTTTAACTCTTTTCCCCCCAGTTGAGAGTCCGGTTTCCTCACTCACTCGACGAACTATACGCGCCTATACTCTGGTTTTAATCATGTGTAGTAAACTGACAGATGAAAATGACAAGTTTCTATGCATTTTGACATTTTGCATCTGTAAAACTGAGTGATAATCTATGGGGATGACACACGGACATGTGTCAGTTTACTACACATGATTATGAACTAGAGTATACTGATTCACACCCGTCTTCAGTGAAGCCGTGGTATGCTTCCGGTTTAGCCGGCCCATTCATGCCGAAGCGTGGCTCTCCCACGGTTATTTACTAATTGTTGTTGTAACCGACAGCCCTACCAACTTAGTTCATACGCGGATACACTCGATGCGGACGAGGGTCGAAGGTTACCTTTCGAAGGGATTTTGTTTGTGTAATTATTTAAGGTTTCCTCCGCGGCCGCCATTGACCGGCCGCCCTACGATGACTTACTGCCAAATCATGTTTATTTGAAAGAGGAATTTTATGGTTCATTTCACAGTACCTATATAACTAGCTAGTAGTAATGATAAACCAGTGGATATAATAATAATAAATTGAGACAACATCACATACATTGTCCTGGTCCCAAAATAAGGTTTTCCTTTGTACTATGGAAACCAGAAACAACGAAGGAACTACAAACACCCAGACCCAACACAAATATAAGAAAGGTTTTATTCCTCAAACAACCTCCTACAGTCCATTACACAAAATGAAGTAAATAGAAAGCTTAAAATGACGTAAACCAGAGAGAGACAAGTCCCCAAAGGTGGCACGGCAAGTATTTAGTGCGGCAGCACTGAATATGTGGTTAAGGCTTTTCGCGCCAGATCGCTTTTTTGTCTTGGAGCGCGTTATTTATTTTAAACCATACCAACAGATGGCGCTGGATATCGAATGCATCACGCTAGTATTTTGCTTTTTAAGTTTGTATAGAAGATTTGTCGATGACTATCGAATTTACCTCTTTACAAGTATTATAGGCTTAGATAACCAACTAAAACGCTAGTTTTAGTTCCACCAATTACTGTAATTGAAACCGAACACCAAAACTAATCTGAAATAATGGTCGCTGCGCGTGACCATTCGATCATAAATCAGTTTCTACGCCAGCGGATCGCGTAATATGTAAATTCTATTCCAAACCATGCATCGAATGTAATACAATCGGTGTGGCTAGCTGCGATAAACAAAAAACTACACGGGGGCAGTAAGACCCAGAACAAACAGAACCCGGAGTGCAAAAGGTCAAACTATCTCATACAATACTTGGGCTGGCCGGATGGCGCATTTGGTAGTGACCCTGCCTCTTGCGTCAAAGGTTGTAGGTTCGATCCCCACCCTGGAGAAACATTCGTTTGATGAACACGTATGTTTATTCAGTGTCTGGGTGTATATGTATTTAAGTATTACATTTGTGATCCTCTGTTGATGATATCTGTAACACAAGTGCTTAAGCTACTCCTAATACAGGGTGTATCTGTGAACGTTTACCTTTCACCAAGTATTACCAACTTACCAACAGTTCAACGACTTTTCAAAAGTTATTGAATGTTTTTTTGACTCTCCATACAAAATGTACTTTGTATCCCATTCATGAAACGCAATAAATGCTTTGACTTTGAATGACCATGGCATATGATTTCCACGGTTACCATTCTCGAAGTCATAGAACAAATATGGTTCGGAATGGTTGGTACAAAACGTGATTAAAGGGATGTAAGTGTTCATTGATACACCCGTACCCGTCAGGAGATTCAAGTAACCAAACTGAAGTCACTTTTAAACAGAGTATTATTATCCTTATGGGATGGCAACACCGCCCTAAATCTAGGCAAAACTAACCGACACGTGCGGTATTCATTGGAGCAACTAATTATTAAAACAAACTTTGACAAAAGCACCAACTGCGCCATCAATACAAACAATAACATTTAAATAGTAACATGATAATTATGCGGTAACCGCAAATAACAGTGGACCAGGGCACTTTGGTCCTCAAACTGGGAGCTGATACCAGTGGCCCAGTGGGGCAAACAATGAAGCGAATTAGACTACTTTTTGAAATTATTTTTTTGTGTTTTTGTGTGGGGGAAGCGCACTTGTGACTCTACTGGTGTTGCAGGTGTCTATAGTGTCGGTCCATCGCTTACCATCAGGTGATCCGTCTGCTCGTCTACTCAGGTGATCCGCCTGCTCGTCTTATAAGTACCTATCACATAAAAAAGTAAAAGTTCTGCGTGTAACGCACTGTTATCGTTTTTGTTGTTACAAGAGATCTTTTTGTTTATTTCCATTGTTGAATTTTATGACTGAGTTCTGATTTATTACATGTAAACTTTTTTTAATGTGCTAGGTGGCAGACGAGCAGACGATATACTTGATGGTAAGCGATTGCCGCCGCCTATAAGAGCGCTGCCAACGTTTAACCCCCATTCCCCCAATCGGGCCTCCGGTACCCTCACTCACTCGACACACAGCATGGACACTGTTTCACGCCGGTCTTCTGTCCTTACGTAACATCACTCCAGGAAGGGCCGCCCATTCATGCCGAAACGTGGCTCTCCCACGATTAACTATAGATCGGTGTATAAACTTTGGACACCGTTGCTCTTGATTTATCCGCCGGTTCCGGGTGGTGGCGATAAATTAGTTAATTAGTGCGTTGATCGGGTTAAAGGGTAACAATTGCCTCGTTAATTAGATCGCGAGGACTTCGCATAAACATTTAGTTACGATCTTGATGTAATCAAAATGCCTGTGGATCGATTTATTATTATTATTCTATTACAGTGGAGCGTTAAGATGGGCAGGACACCTGGCAAGGCGCAAGGATGATAGTATAAAGCTTACCGAATGGCAGCCATGATTGGGACGACGTCCTGTGGGTAGACCGCCTATCCGTTCGTCCGACGATATTGTAATGGCAGCGGGGAAACAATGGATTGCTGGCAGGTGACCTATACTCAGCTGTGGACGATGATTCTGTTACAATGGGACTTTCCAGGTACTACCTTCGTTAAATTCTATGCACTTTAACCATCAATGAAATGAGGAGGAGGAGGATCTGAATGACACCAGCACACCACAGTAACACTTATATTGAAAACTTAATTAAATAGCGAGATACATAGTATAAGGCACGGGAGGGCTACAACAACTGACAATAACTATGGTAGACGTTTCTTATAAAGGGTTGTATGTTTTATAAAGAACACTAGAATTTAAACTTAATCAGTGGCCAAAAAGGTTGCAACGATGTAGGTCGCCAACAAGTACAATATCATTCGGTAGGCGCAATCAAAAACAGAACACTCCAGTTTACAAATTTACACAACAACTTTTTGTTGTAATATTATAAATTCATTTTCATTTTAAGATTGGAACAATTTCGAACCTCTACCCATTGTGCCCTTACCCTTAAACTAAATGGGAATGGTGGATCTAATAGGATTGCGAATTAAATGACGTCATAGCACAAACTTTTAAATTAAAAGAGAGATTGGATCGGAATCGAATTAGTCGCCCACGGCTGTGTTAGTCTCCGCACAAGAGCAGTTTGGAAATGGCTGGTTTTAATTCCTCGTTTTAATCAAATAAGATCTTACACCCAGACACTAAACAAATACAAATTTCATTACACGAATATTTGTCCAGGATGGGGATCGAACCCACGACCATTGGCGCATGAAGCAGGGTCACTACCAAATGCGCTGGTCAGTCATTTTTCATCATCTCAAATCATCTAGCGCTATGAAGCAAGATTAATTTTATTTATAACTAGCTTTTGCCCGCGACTTCGTTCGCGTGGACTTCAGGTTTGTAGCCTATGTGTTATTCTGATGTATAAGCTATATTGTGGTAAAGTTTCATTCAAATCCATTCAGTAGTTTTTACATGAAAGAGTAACAACTTTCGCCTTTATAATAGTAGTAGGATTTTGTAAATGTAACTACTCTCTACTAGTCATCAGCCATCGATATCGTAGTCCGTAGACTGAGTATATTACGTAGAAAGTGCAGACTATGTGCATGCTACGGCTCTACGAAATTGAGTAATACATCGTAGCACTCGTAGCACGACTTGTAGCACACTAAGGCTGCCTGTCCACCGAAGCTGAGCAGTATGAAATCCACCAATAGAAGACGATTTTTTTTGAATAGAAGTTTGTTAGCCACAGTGGCTAAGGTCAAAGCGTTCGCGCTTTGTCCCGGGTCAAATTCCCGGTCAAGTCAATTTGGGAAACTACCTTTTCTAAGTTTTCTTGGGTCTGGGTTTTCTGGTTGACGCCTCCAGTTAATTGTCGTCATCTAGTAAGTACTCATAGTACAGGGGTTGCCCTAGATATTCTTTATTGAACAGAAATATAATACATACATGAGTGAAACAACAGCGATAAACAGTTCAATATGGCGCTCTTACCGCCTATGACCCTAGTTTTAAGACTGGTTGAGTGGTGTGATTGTCGGGCGCATTTTTTTTTATTTATTTTATACAAAAATGTTAACATTTCCTTTATAAGAAGTTAAACGAAAAACTTCATCCTCCATATACGACTTTCTCCCTCCAACCTCACACGGCCTAATACAAAGCGTATATCTCACGCAATTTGTAAAGCCCGAAAATTGATGCCCCAGCTAATCCCGCAAAAAGGCCGCCGTTCGATTCCCGCTCTGTCATCAATCAGGCCAATCGCTAGTTAGGCTGTAAAAAACAAAAGCCTATTAGACAGACAAAGCAGCGGTTTTTAATTAAAGCGACCTTCACGTGAGATTGATCGGAGGAGACATGATGGATGGCCCAATATCGACGCCAGGGGATGTCAGACGTTGGGGTTCCGTCTGAAGCGTGGTGGGACGGCAGGGTGAAAGATCGCGTAGCAGTAGATTTTCGCTCACAAAATCACAAACATCCATTTATAATTTCTTCTACCTCGAGGTTGTCTGGAAGATATTGCTATTAGCGATAAGATCGCCTACATTGTACTGTCTGAGTTAGTTTCATCATAACCATCATAATTTCAGCCAACAGACGTCCACAGCTGGGCATAGGTCTCCCCCATTGTTCTCCACACAGATCAGTCCTGTGCCGTGCCATCCGCATCCTAGGAATGCCCGCGACCTTCACTAGATCATTAGTCTACCTTTTGGGAGGCCTACTACGGCTGCGACTTCCTGCACGCGTTCTCCACTTAAGGACTTTTCCGCCCCAACGGCCGTCTGTTCTCCTCTATGCTATTCATTAAGAGATAATATCTATAGGCCACCACATGGCTTAGATGTGACGCTTGCGCGATGTAATCGACCCCCAGCGCCATCTATTGGCAAAGTTTGGAACTAATAAGAGCAAACTAAGTACCGAAACGAAGCGAGGGCGGGCCACTAGTATTAGATATACATAGCTGGTAAAAACGTTGTACAATACAAATCCTAATGACGACGAAACAGTTCGCCCTCAAACGGAGCTCACGCTTGGTTGTTTTTTCCGAAAGGGGAGGATTGGGGTCGACAAATTTGCGGCCCGCTTTTTAGTGGCGTGCATTGAGCAGCCCGCGGTGACTTTCATTATTTAAGCGGTTTTATTTTGTCCTATTCTTCCATTGAGGTTTGTATGGCAAGGTGTGTCAATGCTTTTCAATGTTTGCGGTTTTGTAGGTTTGAGAATGGAATACGTTTTGTCATTACTTATGTATGAACATCGAAGGAACCGGTCGGGTAGAAAAGTTCTGGAGTGGAGACCGTGACTCGGAAAGCGCAGTGTAGGACTGGCCTCCAGCTAGATGGAGTGAGGATCTGCGAAAAGCCGTTGGTACAGACTGTGTGTCTAGCCAAGACAGAGTGAAATAGCGAACGTTGGGGTAGGCCTATGTCCAGCAGTGGACTGAGACAGTCTGATGATGATGATGTATATGAACAGTGGCAGGATTTACCATTTAGCGCAGTGGTTTAAGTGCCGATTAAGACGCAACGGACTAAGCTTTGGACTACTCTGAATCGCAACATCCATCAAACATAATTGATTTTATAATTCTAATCGAAAAGTGGAATTATCCTAAATTAATGCCTGAATAGGTATACTAACTTTGGAGTAAAACTATTTCAAGTATTAAAGAGTTAGTCTTATCGTAAACAATGGAATTATTAGAATCCAATCTGGGCTGGAATTCGTAACTTGGGTATGAACCTTAAAAGTTTAAGCTTTCATTTGTAATAAATCTGAGCAACAACTGAAACGGGCTATTATTTAACAAATTGATACTGAAATGTACAGTCAAATACAAAGATATGTATAATAAAGTAAATTTTCGTTTGCCATAATTACTGCGTTCGAATCCCGGGTCGAGCAAAAAGTATGTTTCGAATCTTTCGAACATAGCTCGGGTTTGTGATCACCAATCTGCAATAGGCAAGCGTGGTGATTAAGTCTAATCCCATAATAGTAGCCATGACTTGATTTCTATAATAGACCACATAGAGATTTATTTATTAGTAAAATTTTTGTTATCATTTACCCAATAATTCATAAGAAAATCTCCGTCCATTCGTCTGTTCCTCATAGACTATAACTAACCCCTTCTCATCTTGCATTTGGGTTTATTTCCTCATAATTTCCCCATAAACAAAATAAACCCCTTGGCCTATGTCAATCACCGGGAATCTCCCGAATCCATTGCCCATCGCTCCAAATATTTCACTCGTAACGTAATAATACGTTTACCCGAAAGAAGCACAAATCTCCGTACATTATTAGGAGGCAGTAGGGTAGGAGCACCGGTATTCGCCTCAGGCGGCAAACTTATTTACTGCGCAAAATTGCGAGGCGCATTCCTCTGTGAGGGGGAGGGGGCTGTTTTTGCGTCCCGGTTTAGTGAAATTCCTTATTTGCATTTTACAACATTATAAAGTCGGTGGCCTAACGTTATTGGGGGGTTGGGGCTCACTGATTCAAATGATACCGGTCTTGATGGGACGACCGCTCTGGACCCGTGGAATAGTTTGTACGACTTCAAAATGACATCTCGTTTCAATTTTTATTAATTAGATTCAGTACCTTCATATAAGAATGTATCAATAACTAGCTTTCTCCCGCGGCTTCGCTCGCGCCCCCCACTTCCCTAAAATTAGAAAGGGGCAAAAATAGCCTATGTTACTCTCCATCCTTTCAACTATCTCCACTTAAAAAATCACGTCAATACGTCGCTCGTTCCGTTTTGCCGTGAAAGAAAGACAAACATACAGACAGACAGACAGACACACTTTCCCACTAATAATATTAGTATGGATTTACACTAAATATCTTTACGCTGGCTTGAGCATGTGGAGAGAATGAGAGAGGATCGAGCAGCGAAAAGAGTTTGTCCGGGACGAGTAATGGGACGTCCTGTGGGGCGCCCGAGATATGGCTAAAGGGAAGAACCCGCCAAAGACCTTAAAGCACTAAACGTGCATGGTTGGTCGGCATTGGCGCAAGACCGCAAAATGACGAACTTTGACGTCGGAGGCAAAAACCCACCTTTGATCACGGAGCCAGCGTAGTAAGTAAGTAAGTATTTTATATCTATGTTTTCTGGAAAGAACGTGGAGTTCTCCGTTCTTTAATAAGCCCCTTCACTTCACCGCTCAGCAATTTCGGACAAAACTGAAACTCCAGAGCACAAAATAATACATTCGTTGTTTGCTTTCATATTTTATCCGAGACGTTTCCAGTATGAAATGTCGAAATTAAATCCCGTCTGAGTAATAGTGCGATTCAAGGACAGTCAACCGTCTGGAGTCTTTGGACAGACTCAACGAATTTCTAATTATGAGCTGGTTTTAGAAATGCAACACAAGTATTCGTGATAATGAGATACTTGGTAGGGTCGGCAACCTATGCAGTCGACGTACAGACAGCCACATGTTAGCGTTCTCTCATACGGACGGATTAACGTGGGTGAGCCACGCTTTGGCATGGGCCGACTCGTCTGGAATTATACCACGGCCTCACAGAAGACCGGCGTGAATTGGCGCCTGCGCTGTGTTTCTTCGAGCGAGTGAGGGCACCGAAGGCCCAATTGGGGGGACAAGGGGTTAAAGGTAGGCAGCGCACTTGTGACTCTACTGGTGTTGCAGGTTTCTATTAGGCACGGACTGCCGGGCCCTAGCAAACCAATGTCTGTGACCAATGTCACGGCAATCCGTGCACCGCCAGTCCGCTTGTGACCACGGCTGCTGTAACGCTGCGGTCACGCTAAACGTCAAGCAGTAAGTACATAATTATGTGCACTAAATTAACGTCGCGTTAATTCTCGTCTGTAATAATAATAGCCGACAAGTCCATTACAAAGCCCACATGTGAATGTACCAAAGAAGATAACCGCTCTTATTCCAGGAATTCGAGAGAATGCAGTTAGTATTTTTATAAACAATTAACCTTTTTCCTGGTGGCGCGACGGCCGAGCAAAAATGCATCTGGGTACACAATGCGAAACAAGTTACTTCTCATCTTCGCTGCAGTAATATAAAAACTTTTGTTAGAGCATTAGGGGTGTCGACGACGAATAATGTCAACGTAAAAAGGCAAGTTCCCGAAATATCCACTTCTCACAAATTACAGTGTGAAAACGTTATGAGTGTTGACGCCAATGAAGGCTCCCTTCGCAAAGGATCATTATTTGGCATTATAGGAATTTAAAACCAATAACTGTGGAGTAGGGTCGAGAAATAAAAATTGTGGGGACTGAAATTTAGCGGCCTTGTAGCCTAAACCGTTAAGCCTGCCAGTGCTGCACATCCAAACCAGGCCATGGGAAAGAGAGCACGCCATTTTATTGACACTACTTATGTCAATAATTTATCATTACCTATCACCACGGCCTGAATTTCGTGAAGACGTAATCTTAAAGAATAATAGAAAGACCTCTTATTATAATATTTTTTAGTATAATATAGAGAGAGCCTTGGTATCAAAATCTGAGTGGTTGTGATGTGACAAGACGAAATAATACAAGTATTAACACTAGTTCACGCCCCCATGTGTTTTCTGTTTAAGTAGCGCCAACCGAATGACATTGATCTTCTAACTAGGCTGGCGCAGTAACCCAAAGTGACTCTTGACTTCCGGTAATAAGATCTAGATCAGAACGTTCCTGAGCCACCTCCTGTCTTTCATCAGCCTGGAGTCCACGCACATCTTTATCAACGATACCTGACATTGTCATGAATGTACCTACTATTCTTCTGGTACATTCTAATATTTTCAGGCACAGGCCTACACTAGCATGAAGTGAATACAACACGACACTCAGGTACTCGTACTCGTACCGTAGCTCTGAATAGATACATTCATGTTGTGGATTGAAACCGAGTACTCAGTGCCAGCCCTCGGGGAGATATCATTTCCTCCGCGGTCGGCGTAGGGCGGGAAACTGATATTAATTTCCAACAGTTTCATTTCATCGCTTTGTGCTCCATTGTTTATTCGCCAGATATTTTTTTATCGTTTACACAGGCGTTGGATTTAATTGTTGTTTTATTGCGGGTTAAATTTTTTCGCTGTGGCGGTTGCAAGTTCCGTTGAGGTTGAGGTGGCATTTCACATACTATTGTGTGTGATATCTTTAAGAATATGCGATATTTACAATTCAGAATTTTAGATCATAAACTACATATTGTGTTGGATTCTATGGATAAAATTGTCAGTAGGTAGGTGTAAGTCTCTCTCTTCTATATCACGCCACTTCCTAAGATCTCCTGCCAGCCTCATCCATTGTTTCCCCACTACCATTACGATATCGGACCAACGCGACGGGCAGGTGGTCTACCCACAGGATGACGTTCCAATCTTGGCTGCCATTTGAAAAGTTTATATCTAAATAGCTTATTCTTTAACCGATAGTAAAGAGGATATTATAAGTATTATTCATTATGTCTTGCGCATTCATAATATTATTTAGTATTTAGCCACAGCCATTGAATAACAAATGATCCGTCTAAACTTGTTTGCCGGAGCCCTTCGTTTAGAGATCCCTTCAAGCCCCAGGAGATCCATCAGCGGAGGAAAAACGGGTAATGGATTAAATCGCAAAATGAGAGACGAGCTGTGAATAATATTATTTTATTTTGGCGTGGAATTGTAGACTTTATTTGATTTAATTAAAAGATAATGCGTTTTGGGTTTTTATTTAAGAATAATGATAGTTGGAATGGAATCTATGAGAGCCCCACGCTTGGGCATGAATGGGCCGACTCGACCGGATACCATGGTCTCGCAGAAAACTTTACAATATTAGGATTTTATTTCATAAACTCAAAATCCGAAAATTTGTTTTTGACTATTGAGTAACAATATCAACAATATCAAGAGTAAAATTGAAGACACGACACAAAAAAATTGTTTTTAGGGGTCATGTTATTTAGTTCCTATTTTCAAATGGGATTTTGCTTAGGAATAAATTAAATTAAATAAATACCGTAGGACACCCATCCTTCAGCATGAATGGACCGTTTCAAACGGAGTAACACTACGGCCTCACAGAAGGCCCGTGAAGCAGCACCTGAGCTGTGTATTGCCGAGTGAGTTAGGAGACCGGAAGCCCAATCGGGGGGGAAAGCGAAATAGAGATTGCACTTGTGTTTCCACTAGACCAACAGGGCGTCGTATAAAGTACTAACAAAATACTAAAGCTGTATTAAGGCTCTAAATTCAGCCGGTCTCGTTGTGAGTCCGCCCGGGGCGTCTAGTAGCAGCAATAAATCGGCCGCGCCTCGATCTTAATCCCGGGGATCGCTAATGTATTGCTCGCAGAGTGCATTGTGCACTTGCATCTTGTAAATGCCTTAGCGAGGCGCGTGACGTCATCGACGAGCAGGTATGTTACTAAAAAAACAGGTCAAAGAATGTAACTACTGAGCCTCGCTTCTGCATGTATGGTACCTAATTGCTTCAAGAAGATTTTTGGCTCGCGTTTAAACAACCATACGCTTGGCGACAGGGTCCTCGGAGTCTGTGAGTGTGGTGACTAAGTCCCGTAAGTCCAGGTCCGCAAACACACTATAGCAAATGCCCAAGTATTGAAGTTTTATCGAGTGAGTCATTACTCACACACACACTCACACTCACAATTGTGGAAATGGGGTTAAAGGTTGAATGCGCACTTGTGACTCCACTGGTTTTACGGGTGTCTTGTCTATGGGCGGCGACCATCGCTCAGGTCACTATCAGGTGATTCATGTGGTCGTCTGCCACTTACTACATAAAAATAATCAACCTTATTTGGTAGTATGTACATATATATTATGTCACCCGGTACCTCAGCTTTCTCCGTAGACAACAGAAGCGAAATTGCACTGGCGTATGCACCCAAGAGGAGTAAGCAACAAATCAAATTAATGCAGAAGAGATTCAGTAACCAAAGACAAACTCCAGACTTACCTAACCTCCGGTTTAGAGCTTCCGTGTCATTTAACGCCACCGAGACTTAGTGCGCGGCGAATTTGTCGCCAGTCGCTCCGCCATTTGTCGCTGTCTCTTTCGGGACAGGGGTTTTTTTGTACCCCGAGGGTCTGTCTGTGTTCTGTAGGGATGAGCTGATCTTTGAAGAAACGGATCGAGAGCATACGATCCGATGATTCTTGGATCAAAGCTTGGTAACTGGGTCTTTGAGATAGATTTGTTTTTGTACCCCGAAGATCTATGTGTATTTTGTAGGGAGGAGCTGATATTTTGCAGAATTGGATTGGAAGCATACGTTCCGATGATTCTTGGATCAAAGCTTGGGCGCTGTCTGTTTGAGGTAGAGTTGTTTTTGTACCCCAAGGATCTATGTGTATTTTGTAGGGTGAAGCTGATAACCATTGACTACTGCGCTGTTGGTGGCCTGCAAGAGGTTATATACAGCTATCTTTGCACAGAGTTCCCTTATAAATGTCAGTATTGATTGACATTTTACCACAGAATGACACTGAGAGGCCTTATGATTGTAGTCCTACTATAATATAGGTAATCCAACTCAAACCATAAATCGGATCGTGACGATATATACGATCCAAAAATTCGAATATACGATTTCGCGCATCCCTAAGGGTCCGTCTTATCGGCGAGTCGCTGTCCCATGGGATTGTCTTTCCTTATGGTGTTGGATTTGTTTTTTTGCATCAATCAGGGCTTTTTAGGGTTTCGTAGGTACTTCAAAACGGAATAAATGGGATTTGTATAGTTCCGTTCGTGTGTCAATTTTTTGTACAAAAATTGCCTTATTAGGCCCTCATTTCAGTTAATTAAAGTTAATGTCTCTTTGTTGCAATTTACCTAAAAATATTAACAAAAACGATCGCATACATCATAATAAAATTATAAAGACGGTTGAAGGCCTCCGGTACCGTCACTCACTCAGCGAAACACGCTGCTTCACGCCTAGATAGTGTAAAGTAGGGCTTCTCAACATTTTCCTTTACCTAAAGAAAAAGTTACTAGTAAGCTGACTATTGAGTCGGTATTTCTGTTGTCTAATATCTGTAACACAAGTACGTAGTACGGTGTCAGGTCTTATGAATGAGATATCGTGACTTTTTTTATTTTTCCTACCATTCCTGCATCCTAAAGGGAAGCGATAGGAATCATGTTCCTAGTGGCATTAATCGCCTGCTACTTTACTTCAGGAAATCATTTCCGAACGTCAAGGAAACTTAGCTAATGATCCGTCGGTTCTTTGTTTCGGCTCCGTTCGCTACCGGTATAAATAGTGTTGTTTCTCAAAATAATTCTCGTTCTGGCTGTGAAGTATTGGTATTGATCTGGCAATTGAGAGATAACGTTTTCTCACTATCTGCCATTGGAACGCCTTATTCCTATAGTCGTCACCTCTGGTTACGTTCTGGAACAGGACCAGGTCATTTTAACTGGATTTTCACATGTGACTAGTAGTAATTTTTAGCATTAAAGATTAATATGGACCTGACTTTCGAAATGAAAACCACAGACGTGGCGACAGGAATTCTGCATCAAGCGGCGCGGCGCCTCTCTTGACTCTTTCGACATATCACGCAACTCGTCTGTGGAAAGAATTATGGTGCAAAGCAAAATTAAAGGCAAAAGAGCCCTAGACAGGTAATTGCACTGGACTAGTCAAGTAAACTACTATCATTGGTCCGCTTAAGGAATGCACTAGAAAAGCGTCTCTTCGGGAGAAATAGCGAGAGCTTGTGAAGCAGGCCATAAACGCTGAAGTGATGACCACGACTACTAACGTAACGACAAAGAAGAGGAAGAACCTGTAGGCCTAACATGCGCACCGCGATAAAATTTTGTCGACACTCGTTCGCGAGAGCGCTTCGTTCTGTCCCGCTCATCGCTCAGTCAGGTGAGCGAGAAGCAACTTGCGCCGACACAATACGAGTGTCGACAAAATTATCTCGTGGCGCGCATGTTAGCCCACCACGAATACCACGGGTAGCTCGGGCTCCTTAACTGTCTGTACCGATAAAAGCAAGGCTTAATCGGTACTCTTGCATACGTGGAAGGAGACCGAGAACGGCTAGTCGCAATCGGTCTCGCTCCGGTGCAGCACTAGTTATAGGAACGTCTGTCATTGTCGATGGGGTGCCGGCGTCCATGTTTTATTTATCGGCCCCATAATGGGCCCCATCGAAATATATGGCCCCGCAATGGACCGGGCCGAAAATGGACGATTTAAGTTGATTTTATTGTTTATAGCGCCCTCTAGCGCCGATATACGACATATTGGTGCGGTATTTTTTGGAGTTTTTCGAAAGTTTATGTGGGAAGTGGATAAATGGGGTTTATAGTGTTTTACCATCAGCCTTGGTGCAAGCGGTATTTGTTTGGTTTTTGTTCAAGAGTAGTGTTAGTAGTTATCAGTCAGTTGTATTATATTATTATGCGCTATGCATGTATTTAATACTCAAAGTAAATATTATAATTTGCTAAGCTAGAGAATATAATCGAGTCAAATAATCAATGAACTGAACTGAATGAACTGAGTCAAATAATCAATGAATTTAATGGTAGTCACTTATTCTTTACTATTTTGCGCTATACCTAACCTAACCTAACTAGTGATCGCCACCATAGACAACACGATCCGGTCACGGTCTGGTGTCACGATGAGACTACATGGATCCGAACAGCTATACTCAGCTGTGAGTACTACCGGGATGATGATGGTGATGGACAGAACTAATATAAGGTCAAGATTCTCACATAACCTTCGTGTTTAACCTTTGCCTATTGATCTATGCAGCATGATAAACAAACGCTCAACTCTCGAGCTGTCAGTCACTCGTATCTCATTATGCGCTATACATCCCGCGCTAATTAGCGCAACGGGTGACGGGACTAATCCGATGCGCTCTGCCAGAGAGCACATGACGTAGCAATAACAATGCCACGACTAAATTACTGTACAAATATTATGACAAGTTCAAATCGGATACATAAAGCTTAATGCCGGGAAGAAAGTTATACGGAAAGAGACCTAAATCTAAATCATCTATATTCACACGCAAGCTGTTGTCATTCCATCCTCATTATCTTGATGGTTGATCCAGAATTCTTCACAAACCTCAGATTTCTGGGTACCGTTTGGCTGCAGCAGTATTTCCCAACGGTTACGACTTAAGAGACTTTCAAGAGAAGAGTGTACTTCTTTCTAAAAGGCCGGCAACGCATCAACGATCTCTAAATTTTCGTGCCCATAATTCAAATGTCGCTATTTTAAATTCTTCCTGCAATTGATACAAAAGACCGTTGAAAGACGGAGAGCGGACCCAGAGCTCAAAAGGCGAAGATGATGATGACGCTGAGAATGAGCGTTTTAACAGCTTTTCCTTTCCTTCCTGATCATGAGGAATTGTGTAATTTTATTCTAATAGTGTTCTTTTTCAGAGAAAATAACGTTATCAAAAGCCTATCCAAACATCAAATTCGGAAAATCACAAACCATTCTCCCAGAATTCGTTCCTTCAAAAAAATTACTGAAATCACAAGTTTAAAGACTCGTTTTAGCAAGCAACGCGAAGGCCGGAATAACGCGGTTTTAATTAAGGGGAAAATCAGATGGGAACATGATTCTCAACGGACCATCTCCATCTGGAGGTACTAATGAGATAGATATACTTAACTGTCGGCTACCAAGCTTTTTGTTAACATTTTGATGCATGGACGGTGATGTGCGAAAATTGCTTATAAATATAAATAAATAAATGAATTGAGACAACATCACATACATTGTCTTGGTTCCAAATTAAGGTTTTCCCTTGTACTATTGAAACCAGAATCAACGAAGGAACCACAAATACCCAGGACCCAAGACAAATATCTGTTTCATAAACAAACATTTGTCTTTGGTACAGGGAATCGAACCCGCGACCCTTGCTTCTCAACCGGCGCTCCAACCACTACGCCCAACGGGTCGTCAATAATGTCGGGTATTAATAATTATTTGACTAATGTCCTCCCTGGTCCTCCATTGGTAATTCCTCTGTTGTCTGATGTATCTGTAAGACTACTTACTATTTAATAAGCTACTTACTTAATACGGAGTCAGGTCAATGTGTGAGATGTTGTATCTAAAGCTGTACATAGGTATGGCCTGTCAAACGATTAACCTTTCATTGGTCCGAGCCAATTTCCTATTCGAGACAGACACGTCTGCCCGACACATCCAGGTCAGCGTTAAAAGCGACGGCTCTGGAATGGACTACGGGATCGAATGTCATGGAGTGTCCAGGTGGATCATGTTTACTTAGTTTTGGGGAGAATTTACTGCATCTGTAGTGCAGTGTAGGAGCAATGGGGAAAATGCTACACGCATAAAAGCGAAAAATGGCATGGTTCAGCAACATACACGACATTGGACTCGTACCGGAATCTCTGAACCACTTTTGACTTACAATTATCCCTCTTGAATCTCGTTTGCGTTTAGAGTTGTATGGAGCCCATTACGGTTATTGCAGTCTGATCTTCGCAGCCCTTTAACATCCCCCTGTTAAAGGCTATCAACCAGACCAACCGAATCATGACTCGTTAGCCATCCATCACATGAAAAAGTACTACTAGAAACTTCAAGCTTCGGCATCGTGTAGAGAATTTTGACTTACTGATGGGCACACTAAGTGGCCTGCATTGACCCCGTCTCCGGTGGACCGCTTCTTGTCTGCGATCGCCAGTATTGGCTGACCGAATCTAGATTCAATAGCTGTTCCTCTGTTAATTTAAAATTAATGTCAGTTATTTGAGGGGCATGTTTTGCATGTTGCGTGAAGCAGCGCCTGTGCTGTGTTTTGCCGAGTGAGTCAAAGTATTGGAGGCTCAATCAAAGGAGAAGGGGGTTTAAAGGCTTGTCTGCCACCCATAAATATAAAAAAGAGAAAATTTCAGCTTTTATAAAACAACGAAAATCAGACGCATTTTCGTTATGTGATTTTGTTTTATATATAGTAAAACATGTAATAATTATTTTCGGCGAGTTGAGAGACACTTACCCGATTTACTAACGAACTCCTAGAACATCTCATTGTGTCCGATCGATTAACCTTTAACGTCGTAACGCCCAGACAGCAGACACAATGGAAAATCAATTGTTTTATGCCTTTTAAAAGGCTTATGGGCCTTACGACGTTAATACTCGTATTATCCTGCGTAGGTGTCTAATCGTTGAGAATAACAGTCACATTTACCCCTCCATTATTCAGCATTACTAACAACTTGTAAAAATACTCCACAATATTATTCCCTACAAGTTTACCCTCCACAATGGATACAAAACTGTCCAATACATTGTTTCCCGCGAATTGTGACGTCGTTACACAAAAACCTATAAACACAACAAAGAATTTGGACATTTCAATGATACAAAGAAAATATTACAGTATAACGAACCCTCCCCGGAGGGAAGCGGGAATCGGGTTTCTCTGAGGGTCCCGTGAGTGCGGGACGAATTTAATTCAGGACCAAAAAATTGCGGGTTGAAAGAATAAGACTTTCTTTTGTGTTTTTTGTTTACAAATGTATGGATATTTATGTATGCTACAATTCCATGGAGAGTGCTCAGAGGTTCTCATCACTTCTTTCTCATCTTAGAATGTAGGTCCCGGTTGCGTCCAAAGGTGCCTGTGTACGCGTAGACTATATGATTCAGGATTTGGGGAGTCTGGTCATTACAGTGAAGTGACTGCCGTCTGACCCTCGCAACCCCTTAATAGGAACCAGAGCAACTGAATTATGGTTACTCGTGACAGATACCTACTATACGAAACGTGCAGGTAACCTCATGGTGTTTTCCCTTCCAATTGTAGGAAATATGTACATTGATTTGAAAAATTCAGAGATATAGTCGCATCCCGTATTGAAAGCTAGAGCTACCAATACCATATATATTTTTTTATATTTTGAGCGGGCCGGTATGCAGGTCTTATTCAGACCATTATCACTGCGACCAGTTAGATCTATTGTGATCGCCGCAATGCTACAATTCAGTCCCAAACCCTACACTTTTAAGAAAGTGCATTAGTTGTATGGGACTAAGATCCCTGGCTTCATTGGGGCTTAGTATGTGCTACCATAGCTCTCAACGCTACTCATCGCTGACAAGTTCCTTCATCAATGCTCAACCCTCACATTCTGAAGTCGTGTTCTTATCCACCGAGCTACCATCGTTCACTCACATCGCTGTAAATCAATGCAATGGTACATTATTCACGGGTCCATGGACTGGGAACACGTAATGTCCTCGATCTAGAGGGTCGGCAATGAAGGTGGTCGTAAAGATTAACGATTACAAGCTATTGCAGAAATAACGACTGCCGACAGAGAAAGATATTCTTACTGCGCTGTTTTTCTTCCCTTCGTTAATTACATAAAGGACTCAGGTGTTTAATACCGTCAAGAGCACACAACTCTCTATACATATTAGCTGATGTCTGGCAAAGATTGGAACTAATAGCAAAACTTATGAGGGCGGGACTACTAGACTATAACGATGGTCAGACCAGATCCGCACCACATTCGACTCGACGATGCATACAGTCCTCCACACCTCATCATCATTTCAGCCAATAGATGTCCACCATCCTGGACATACGCCTCCCCTAATGTTTTCCAGCACAGATCGGTCCTGTGCCGCCCGCATCCAAGGAACTCTTTACCTTCACTAGATGGTCGGTCCCAAGGCTGGTACTTCCTGTACGCGGCCTCAACTCAAAGACCTTTCCGCTGTCGTGCTGTCTGTTCTCCTCGCAATATGACCTGCCCATTTGCCAATTGAGCCACGCAATTCTTTGGGCTCCACACCTCCAAAGATAGGGACAGAATAAGACAAAGACATCACAAGGAGACTGACCTCTCTGATCACGACCCTCAGGACTAAGGAATACGACGCAAGGTTGAGGATGATAAATCCCTACGGAACCCCTAAAACTGCGGAACAATGGAGCGTTGCTAATGGCGTTGACGGTTTTTATTCGCCCGCGTCAATCCGCGCTGTCGATGCCATCGGCAAGTCGTGACGCTGCACGTTTGGGGACCATATATTTTGATTTGATGCGGTAAACGTTTACGTTTTAATTGTAATTCATTCGGTTTTTTGCTGGCCCAAATCGTGAGGGAAATTTTCAATCAATATCCCCTAGATGGCGTACTGTAGAATTCATCTATAAGGTGACAGGTTATTTTTGATGTTTGATCAGGGACGCCACTAAACAGCCACAAACGTTGAAGTTGGACTTCAGCCTAACAGTATGTCATCAAGCGGGTTTGTCACCACACGCGATAGCCTCCATTGTTGCGGCTGTTGAATTTTAAGTAGTGGTACGGATACGGGTAGGGTAGGTACATAATTGAAGTAATACACCAATAGCACTTAAGACAATTACTCTACTTAAAAACTTAATTTCTCTGTACATTTCCTTCCTAATTACTATTGGAAGGATCTAGAACTATTCTAGTCTGGTAATTATATTAGATAGAAGCGACTTCCCTTAAGTCTGGATTAGCCTGTTTATAGTCATAGAACATCTTCAGAATAATTTATTCCATCAAGTGTGAGTATCTATCATATGTTTCAAAAACTATCCCAAAAATGTGGAATTCTCCACGATGTTTCCGCAAACGCCAAGTTAATGCATAAGAATACTGAGTCAATGTATGAGAATATGTTGTGTGAATTTGTTATTAATCCAATTTAATCTTGAGTAACAATATGCACATTTAGGAACAAAAGCTCTCCGAAACAAAATTTTAAAATCATCGCATTTTCTCCCACGAAACTCGAGAACATTCTTAAAAGCAACTTGATAAAATATACCTCTATCTAGTAAACTGAAAACCGGTTGCGATAAAGACTCGGTGGAAATTCCCGCATTATGCTAAGAACAAAAGAGGGGCCAAGGGGATGTGGGCTAGAGGGGGCAAACGGGGTTGCGAGATCAAGCGCACACGTTTGTGGGACCCAAGTTGTTGAACGAAGTCACTAGATGATAAGATATTGTATGTGGTCTTTCTAATTATTTATTTTTATTATTGGTCGTAGCATTAACTGCTTCTGCATTTTATTATAATAATCGTAACTCAGGAAGTTGGTGTTTAGCAAAGTTGGCATTTCAAGAATTTGGCATTGTGAGAAGTTGCTTATTTGCGAACGGTTGGCATTTTGTGAAGTCATTATTCTGTACATAAACATATGTATAAAACATATGAATTAAACGGTAACATTACTTACTTATTAATTATCTTGAGTTTCTTCGATTTGGCACGATATGCCAACCTAATGCTAAGAGGCTTCCTAACTGATACAAGCTTTGGTTGATGCAGAAAGGATAATTTTTTGGCGAATTGTAAATAAATGCTTTGAATAACCACAAAAAGTCTTTTGCTTTCTTCACGTATTTTTTTACAAAGATTAATATTGACTCGTCATCTTTTTCCCCCGCCCACATGTCGAACGAGACAGATCACTTATTGACACGCTGGCCATTCAGATCATCGTCAACGTCACGACAGTTTGATAGATGCCAAAGTTAATTAATTCGCCGGATAAACGGTGTTGCCAACTCAACGGATAAATAAATATCTGATTAAAGCACATACAGCGACCTGACCCTGAACCAAGAAGAAATTCTAAGCACAAAACATCGCTTGCTGTTAGATTACGCACACCTGCGCGTGTATAATGATCTCAGCGTGTTTCAACATGAAGACAAGGACAGACTATCTATGCTATTTATAAAGGGGGAACTTCTACAGACATTGCCAAATCTTATATACAAACAGAAAAGACAAAACTAGCGCGATTTAATCAAATTCTAGCGCCATCTATTGGTAAAAAGTGGAACTAATCTCTCGAAACTTAGTGAAGACCGGCCACTAATTTGGAATAGAGTCGGTTGTTGTTGCAGGGAAGAAACACAAGTTTATACACAGAGCCCCAGACGAAATGCAAGAAAGGTTAAGCTATTTTTTTTTATGTGTAATGGTGGCAGATTACCTGATAGTAAGCGATTGCCGCCGCCCATAGACACCTGCAACATCATTAGAGTCACAAGTGCACTACCAACCTTTACCCCATTTCCCCCAATTAGGCCTCCGGTACCCTCACTTACTCAACGATGCTGATAATCAACATTAAAGTAGGTCTTAATAAAGCAGTCCAAAATTACAAGTCTTTCACCTAGTCCTACAGTCAGACTAAACGTGACAGCCCCACAAATTCCAGCAGTAAATATTACCCGCAGTTCTCGTGTGCTAAGAAATCCACAATAGTTTACTCGGGCTCTTAAGAATTCATTTCGCCGGCTCTAGCCGTAAAATTATTCAATGTTTCCGTGCAAAATGCCTCCGAGTCCCGCGGCGGGTGAGTGTACGAGTATGCAGGCCTGGATGCGGTATGTAGGTTCTACTGGATGTGACTGCTGTGATCTGAATGCAAATGCGCACACACAAGTAATTTTGTCGCACTCGTATTGCGCAGAGCAAGTTGCTTTCTACTGACGCTAGAGCGCTGTACCGTGGATAGACATTGCTTCGCAACGAGAGTCGACAAAATTCTGTCGCTGATGCGATTTAGCCCGGATGACACCTTTAAGGTGAGAGCTACATGTTTAATGATAAACTTATTAATAAGCATGTTACAAAAAAATATACTAGTGACCCGCCTCACTTCGCTTCGGACAGTGGTACCAAATTAAACCAATAGATGGCGCTGGCGTCGATTACATCGCGCTAGTGTACTTCTCTTAGTTGTATTTGGATACGAGTGAGTAGATTTTCTTCAAATGTTGAGTGGACTCGTTTTGCGATCTATCAATTTCGACGTTTACTGCAATTGTTTTCAATTTCAGTCCTGCTTACGTATGACAGATGTAGCTCTTCAATTTCCATAACTAATTTGTTTACGATACACATAGGCTACGATTTCTGTCAAAGTTCCCACTAACTTAATGATCGTGGGAGAGCCACGCTTCGGCATGGATGGCCAGCTCGGAGGTTAAAGCTTGGCAGCACATTTGTGACTATTGGTGTTGCAGGTGTCTATGGGCAATCGCTTACCATCTAGTGATCCGTCTGCTCGTCTACCACCTATCACATAAAAAACTTAGTGCAAGTGTGCAGTTAAACTAAGACGTGTCCAGTCTAAAGTCACATCACTTATCACATAAAGAAAACATAGTGCAATTGAGGCAGTTAACCTAAGGCGTATCCAGTCTTAAGTCACATCATTGCTACAGCAAAGCTGATTTTCAGGGCTCCTCGGCCCAAGCTTGCCGGCGTCTCCCGCGCCGCTGCACTCCGAATTATTTTACACATAATTCCTCCCCCCTCCCCTTCCTCCGATGTAACATACCCTCCGGAATTTGGTTTTTATCACGATTTAGCTATGCGCGAATTTGGAAGCTGTTACCTTAATTACTACAGGGGCTTGGGACTAAAATGCTTTTGAATAACATACGAAATGTTTTGATTAACAAGCCCAAAGTGATTACCTGGGATGAGATAGGTACTATGTAAAAGATACTGCATGAAAAGGCTGTCCTTTTCATGCAGTATCTTTTACATAGTTACGATACTGTTATCGTAACGTTAGAAAGAAATCGTAACGTTAGCGTATGTCATCTGGTACTCATAGTACAGGGGTTGCCCTAGTTTGAGACCAGGTTGATTGGTTGTGATTGTTCTGGCGCATTATTATTATTATTTATTGTGTCCACGATAGGATTACGATTAGTTCTCAGCAGGAAGCACCTTCTAGACGTATCGTATAGGACCATTTCCTTCAAAAATGTATATTGGGCGTTCACGTTTCGATACAATAATTTCTGACGTTTGTGCGATTAATTTTAGTTTGGCTTACGTGCGATATAGGGAGGTCTTAAATTGTCATGCAAATTACTTACGATACGCATACGCTACGATTTCTGTGAGAAGTTCATGCTAGGGCTACAGTGAAAGTTTGTGACACAGGCCGCCATAACCGAAATAACAGGAGGACATTATTGTTTGTCACTCTTCAAAAACCAGTGAAGGCGCTGGTTTCGTTCAAGTTCATTGTCTGGTGCACGATAATTAAAGAGTACTTCTTTCACGGTAGGCAGCGGCATGACTGTGCCTCGGCATTGTTGTTGTCTATGAGCGGCGGTTACCATTTATCATCAGATGGGCCGCATGCTCGTCTGCCTATTTCAGCAATAAAAAAAAAAACTAATTGCCCCTCTTGCTTACACAGTCGAAGCGAAATTCCCTCAACATAACTACAGCGGGCTATTACCAAATTGTAAAAGTCCCCAACCGTTTCCTTAGTCCACCGCTAACTTCCCTAAACCTCGATACATTAAAATTCATAATTTCTTCAAGGAAACTTTCGGGGGATTACCGGATAAAGGCGGTGTCCCACAGGGCACAATTCCGTTGTTTTTTCAGCGAAAGGAAGTTAATGCATAATATTAGCTTTAATTTCGAGCATTTATATTTTTTACGTAGCTTTATTAAGTGGCAGTTTTATTTTGTTTTCGGGATAGCGTAAAGCTGGAAAATAATTGAAAGTTTTTTTCTACTAAACTGAGCTAAACGAGTCCTAAGCGAGTTTCGCTCAAAATAACTAAGTCTTATAACTAATAACAGAATACTGCGGTTTGGCTGCAACATTATAGTAGTCGGTTAATTTATGACTTAGGTACCATTAAGAGACGAGCATCTCCTCTGGGGGACAGGGGGGACAAAAACACTAACACTTGTAAGGGAAACAGCATAAGTTCCGATTTGCCGGGAGCCCAATTATCTTAGGGCGACTCTACCACCTTTTGATAAGACGGTGGTACCTCAAAATCTCAGGAAACGGATAAAATCAGAAAATAAAGAAATACACCACGTTAATTTAACACAAAGTAATAAATATATGAGATTACAGTTTTCAAACCTATAATAAACATAGATAGATTAGGTATACAGATAACGCTAAGATGATGATATGTAAAGTAAAGAATCTGCCTATAAACAGTCCCACTGCTGGGTAAAGGTAAACATCGTAGAAATCAAGTCATCGCTACTATGATGGGATTAGGCTTAATCACCGCGCTTTTTAATAAATGTAATCAAAAATCGTTTATCCCAAAGGGGACCTTTGTAAAGATTCAAATTTGTTGATGCAAAACGAAATCCCAAACCTATCAGTATTTTCAAATATTCGACTTTTACAAATAATATCGAGATTAAAGCAAACATCTCTGTTTTATATTCCATTTCGGATCCACCTCTTGGGCTTTTTACTTCGTGTTTTGTTCCGGTCCAATCGCATTATTCTGGCTTCAAAGGAATCTTGGAGATATCGAACTCTTAGACGTCCGTTCATTACTAAAATTGCATAGACCGGAGGAGAATGGAAACATGAGACCAAAGAGTATTGAAATCGCAACGGGTGATTTGATATTAAAAGTTATTGACATAGTGCAGACGTAACCAGCGTGTTTAAGGTTACGAAATTCAGTGTTCATTCGAATCATTTGGTACTTGTAATTTTCTGACTTGAATGCCACTCGAGTGAAGATAAAACCCGAGTGATTTTATTACCTCGAGTCACTCGGAATATAAAGCCTCTTGAGACCAAACTTTTATAAAGCTATGTTAATTTTAAAATACAAAGAAATTACAAAGAAAAATCTAACATAATATTCGAAGGTAAGTAATGATGTTTGATTTGTACTTCTTTCCGAAAGTTAAAAAGAAAGAAATCAAAATGTTCCCATAAATCATTCACGTCCTTATTTTCTGATTAAGCTTGGCTTGACGATAAAGGTTCCGATTCTGCTCTAATCTTATCTGAATTTGTGGTTATAGAGGTAGATTCAATTTCGAGTTGACTCGAGTCACTCGAAACCCGAGTGGCCAAAAATTTTACTCGAGTAAGTACATCACTTTATATGAAAAGATTCATAATAAAGTGGTAATCTTCTATAAACTGGATAAGGCAAGTATAACGTGTCAATAACGACCGTTTATCCGGCTACTGGCTGTCCCCGTACTGTGGCTTCGTGGAACTTCGAAGCTTATTCGACTTTCAATCCACTATTTTAGTAACGGTTCATTGGAATTCGAAGCAAACTCCATAGAAAATACCTTTGGGAAAAATATTATAACTTTACAAAACATGAAGACGAATCACCTCAGCTCAGGGAGTTACAACAGGGCCTTTTTACTTCTCCTTTTCGATATTGAAAAACAATAATTCACTAAAAGATAAAAGAAGGAAGCAAAAGTCCAAAAAGTTCATAGAGACATAAAACTAGTAGTTTATTAATTTTCTGATAATTTAAGTTGTAGAAAATATTTAGTGTTGCCAGGCACAACGTGCCAATTTATACTATGACTAACAGCGGAAAATCCCACAGATCTATTCTGCATGTATCTGTTTTAATTGTACTGAAATTATATTTTGCTTAACGTACCATTTAGTGGCAGAAAAAAAGAGATAATCTTGTTAGTAAATAAAATCAATCTCGGAACATACTTAAAATAAACCATTTTTTTTTGTTACTAACTTGAAGCCTACTGAAGAATAAACAGGAATTGGTTATAAAATATGGGAACTCAGTTCCCCGAACATAATTTTTCATGACATGAAATCGAAAACGACAAAGCGAAACCTTTGTGTGAATATCTTAATTTACTTAATTTTTAAATTAATAATATACCTATTGTATGAATTAATTAATTAAATGAATGTAATTTAGGAATAATAATATACTCGTACTATTTATAAAGAGATAACTTCTTTAGACAACGACAAGGCTTATAGGTAAACCGAAAACACGAAACGCTTGCGCGATGTAAATAGACACAGCGCCATCTATTGGCTCATTTCTAAATTACGGTCCCGAAGCAAAGTGAGGGCAGGCCACTAGTAAATAAATAAATCCCTAAACCGGCAACACTGCAGAATATTTCTCTATAACAACGACATCCATTGTTCGAAGATCGACCACTTGGTATCGGGTTCCGTGGAAGCCATCAGTTTTGTTGTTCCTGACTGCATTGTGGTCCATTTATCTTTGAAGTGCAATTATAATGTTAAATTAGCTGTCAGTTGCAACTACAAGCGGTTCGTTTGGTTTGTTGGAAACTTTTGTTGATGGATGAGGCAAAGGCTTTCGAGAAGGTTGCAAATAAATCAATGGGCATCTTTGAAAACTGCCAGTTTGAACGATATTCTTTTTTTAGAACTGAAAATGAAGTGTCAGAGATTCTGTTACGAGTAGTGGAACGGGGAGAAAAAAAAAGATAGTGTGACGATTTCTATTAAAGTATGTCCAATATTGGCAGGCAAGGGCGTTGGACAAGGATCTATGGAGGAACTTGGGGGACGCCTTCGCCCAGCAGTGGGACTCTATCAAACTAAAAAAAATTGTGTACGAGCAGTTCCGCGCCGGCACTAACTTAAAAACGCTTTATAGGCTTTATAAGGGCCACAATATGGCAGGGACACAGAAGGACAGCCGATTCTGATTTAGGTACTTACCAGTTGAGTTACATGGATTTAAAAAACCCATAGTCATGCATGCATGCTCTAATTCTTTAACTGTAGGAGAGCCGACGCTTCGGCATGAATGGGCCGGCTCGACCGGAGTGATACCACTGCCTCACAGAAAACCGGCGTGAAGCAGAGGCCGCAGAGGCCGGAGTGAGGGTACCGTAGGCCCACTCGGGGGGAAGGGGATAAAAGGTTGGCAGCGCACTTGTAACTTCACTGGTGTTTGCAAGTGTCCATGGGCGGCGGCAATTGCTTACCATCAGGTGATCCGCCTGCTCGCCTGCTACCTATCACATAAAAAAAAATCGACCCAAGACCTTCGTATGGAAAGTGCGTCCTTACCTACTTAGCTACATCACTCTAACACATACGTGAATAAACCCCTTTTATGAGATAAAACGTCTGAGCTCGGAATCCCAAGACTACCAATTATTAAACCCTCTTGGAATTGTAACAGTGACTGATAAACGAAGCCTTCTGAGCATTCCTCGTGCGATGTCTTTGTTGCCTGTCGCGTGAAAACCCTTCAGTTTGAGGGCTAAAGCATGAGGCTAATGAAACATTCTTTAGCCCACTTATGGGCATGTGTATCGTGGACACCGGACGTATATACATACATTATGTATGAATTTGCATACAATTATCAGTTATAACAAGTTAGCATAACGTAATTCCATTTTTGCCGTGGGAGAGCCACCCATGAATGGGCCGGCTCGACCGGAGTGATACCACGGCCTCACAGAAGTAGCGCCTGCGCTGTGATTCAGATTATTTGTTCTCAAATCTATCACGAAGATGTAAATGAAAAAGAGTTAGAAATAGAATGTCAACATTTAAAAGAATACTTAATAAATGTTCAGAGTGAAAATGAAGCATCTAACAGTGTACAGGAAGTATATAATCTATTAAAGCAAAACAAAATTGAAGACACATTTCCTAACGTAGAAATTGCATTGAGAATATTTTTAAGCATGATGGTAACTAACTGCAGCGGAGAACGCTCCTTCTCCAAATTGAAACGAATAAAAAATGAATTAAGAAGTACAATGCTTCAAGAGAGATTAAATAGTTTGTCGCTGATGTCCATAGAATGTGATATTCTCAATACCATAGATTTTGAAGAAGTGATTAACGATTTTGCTCCATCTTAATCTAGAAGGGTACCTTTGCAATCAACATAGAATTAATCTAAGGATTTTAAGTTAAGCGAGTTACTTTTGGTAGATTATTTTTATATTTCCTATTTTTTATATCTACGTAACTAAATAAAATAAATTTAGAACCTTGTTTGTCTTTCTAGTTATCTATTGTAACTAAATAGTGTTTTTCTCAAGGGTCATAGGGGGCCCCATGATCCTAATGTGCCCAGGGCCTCAAATAGTTTAAAAGACGGACCCTGGATAGGATGACGATTAGTTCTCAGCACGAAGCACCTTCTAGACGTATCGTAAGGACCATTTCCTTCAAAAATGTATATTGGGCGTTCACGTTACGATACAATAATTTCTGACGTTTTTGCGATCAATTTTAGTTTTGCTTACGTACGATATAGGGAGGTCTTAAATTGTCATGCAAATTACTTACGATACGCATACGCTACGATTTCTGTGAGAAGTTTATGCTAGGGCTACAGTGTAAGTTTTTCGCACAGGCCGCCATAACCGAAATAACAGAAGGACATTGTTATTTGTCACTCTTCAAAAACCGGTGAAGGCGCTGGTTTCGTTCGACTTCAATGTCTAGTGCACGAGAATTGCCCCTCTCGCTTACACAGTCGAAGCGAATTTTCATCAACATAACTACAGCGGGCTATTACCAAATTGTAAAAGTCCCCAACCGTTTCCTTAGTCCACCGCTAACTTCCCTAAACCTCGATACATTAAAATTCATAATTTCTTCAAGGAAACTTTCGGGGGATTACCGGATAAAGGCGGTGTCCCACAGGGCACAATTCCGTTGTTTTTTCACCGAAAGGAAGTTAATGCATAATATTAGCTTTAATTTCGAGCATTTATATTTTTTACGTAGCTTTATTAAGTGGCAGTTTTATTTTGTTTTCGGGATAGCGTAAAGCTGGCAAAATAATTAAAAAGATTTTTTCTACTGAAACTGAGCTAAACGAGTCTTAAGCGAGTTTCGCTCAGAAAAGTACCTAAGCCTTGTAGCTAATAACAGAATGCTGCGATTTGGCTACAACAGTGTTTCTTAGCGGTTAATTTATGACTTAGGTGCCATTAAGAGACTAGCGTCTCCTTTGATCTCGCATATTTTTATCAACCGCAGTGATTAAGAACATCAATCAGGCCTCTATTACACCACGCTGACAATTGTCGGTGACATAATTATGTTAAGTGACAATTGTCAAGCGGCTGATGACAGATGTACGACAGTAAGGGTTAAGGTTGACATTCTGACATCTCAGATTAAAAATAACCAATCACAGTGTAGATGGTTATACAATACACTACGCCATCAAGCGGATTTTCCACACGCGGTAGCCCCATTATTATAAAAAACAAAAATATTTAGAATAATCATTCTAAATATGGTGAGGTGACAGAACGAAATAACAATATAGATTAGATAGATAACGCTAAAAAAATACTACAAAACTATTTAATAAATAATGTAAAGTAAAGAATCAGCCTTTATTATATTGTCCCACTGCAGGGCTAAGGCCTTCATCATAGAAATCAAGTCTCCGCTACTATGATGGGATTAGGCTTAATCACTTTTTAATAAATGTAATCAAAAATTCGTTTATCCCAAAGGGACCTTTGTAAAGATTCAAATTTGTTGATGCAAAACGAAATCCCAAACCTATCAGTATTTTCAAATATTCGACTTTTACAAATAATATCGAGATTAAAGCAAACATCTCTGTTTTATATTCCATTTCGGATCCACCTCTTGGGCTTTTTACTTCGTGTTTTGTTCCGGTCCAATCGCATTATTCTGGCTTCAAAGGAATCTTGGAGATATCGAACTCTTAGACGTCCGTTCATTACTAAAATTGCATAGACCGGAGGAGAATGGAAACATGAGACCAAAGAGTATTGAAATCGCAACGGGTGATTTGATATTAAAAGTTATTGACATAGTGCAGACGTAACCAGCGTGTTTAAGGTTACGAAGTTAAGATCAAGTCACGTGATCGACTTATTATGCGAATATTAAATATTCAAAATCGTATCGACATATAATATTTACAAAACTATAAATTAAGTTTAAGGTTACAGCTAATAAACTGTTTTTCTAACTACACCTTCGAGACGAATTATATTTATATCTTGCTACTCTTGACACATACACTCGTGACATAAGTAAACTTGACATACAGTACTTTCAAAATGATCTACATCTTTTCATATAAAGTGTAATTTTCCATTAACTGGATTAGGCAAGTATAACGTGTCAATAAAGTCCGTTTAACCGGCTACTGGCTGTCCCCGTGCTTTGGCTTCGTGGAACCTCGAAGCTTATTCGACTTTCAATCCACTATTTTAGTAACGGTTCATTGGAATTCGAAGCGAACTCCATAGAAAATACCTTTGGGAAAAATATTATAACTTTACAAAACATGAAGACGAATCACCTCAGAGAGTTACAACAGGGCCTTTTAATAATGTTTCTGTTTTCGATATTGAAAAACAATAATTCACCAAAAGATAAAAGAAGGAAGCAAAAGTCCAAAGAGTTCATAGAGACATAAATCTAGTAGTTATATTAATTTTCTGAAAATTTAAGTAGTAGAAAATATTTAGTGTTGCCAGCCACAACGTGCCAATTTATACTATAACTAACAGCGGAAAGTCCCACAGATCTATTCTGCATGTATCTGTTTTAATTGTACCGAAATTAAATATTTTGCTTAACGTACCATTCAGTGACAGAAAATAGAGATTCTCTTGTTAACAAATAAAATAAATCTCGGCACATAAAATAAACCAATTTAATTTATTTTGTTACCAACTTGACGGCTACTGAAGAATAAACAGGAATTGGTTATAAAACATGGTAACTTAGTTAGTTCCCTGAAAATCCATTTTCATGACTATCTTAACGCATTATACAGAGAAATCCATATATTAACCGGCAACACTGCAGAATATTTCTCTATAACAACGACATCCATTGTTCGAAGATCGACCACTTGGTATCGGGTTCCGTGGAAGCCATCAGTTTTGTTGTTCCTGACTGCATTGTGGTCCATTTATCTTTGAAGTGCAATTATAATGTTAAATTAGCTGTCAGTTGCAACTACAAGCGGTTCGTTTGGTTTGTTGGAAACTTTTGTTGATGGATGAGGCAAAGGCTTTCGAGAAGGTTGCAAATAAATCAATGGGCATCTTTGAAAACTGCCAGTTTGAGCGATATTATTTTTTTAGAACAGAAAATGAAGTGTCAGAGATTCTGTGACGGGTAGTGGAACGGGGAGAAAAAAAAAAGATAGTGTGACGGTTTCTATAAGTATGTCCAAGATTGGCAAGCAAGGGCGTTGGACAGGGATCTATGGAGGAACTTGGGGGACGCCTTCGCCCAGCAGTGGGACTCTATCAAACTAAAAAAAAATTGTGTACGAGCAGTTCAGCACCGGCACTAACTTAAGGAAACGCTTTAAAGGGCCACAATATGGCAGGGACACAGAAGGACCGCCGATTCTGATTTCGGTACTTACTAGTTGACTTACATGGATTTAAAAAACCCATAGGTCATGCATGCATGCCCTGATTCGAATCAAGACCTTCGTTTGGAAAGTGCGTCCTTACCTACTTAGCTACATCACTCTAACACATACGTGAGTAAACCCCTTTTATGAGATAAAACGTCTGAGCTCGGAATCCCAAGACTACCAATTATTAAACCCTCTTGGAATTGTAACAGTGACTGATAAACGAAGCCTTCTGAGCATTCCTCGTGCGATGTCTTTGTTGCCTGTCGCGTGAAAACCCTTCAGTTTGAGGGCTAAAGCATGAGGCTAATGAAACATTCTTTAGCCCACTTATGGGCATATGTATCGTGGACACCGGACGTATATGTATGGGTTTGCATACTATATTCAGTTATAGCAAGTTTAACCATGAAGTCATTTCATTTTTACCGTGGTAGAGCCACGCATGAATGGGCCGGCTCGACCGAGTGATACCACGGCCTCACAGAGTAGCGCTGGCTGTGATTCAGGTTACTGTTTTCATAACATGTACAGTAAGATAAGTTATATATATTATGTTTTGAATCCAATACTTTTAGTAGGTATTTCTTATGAGTGAATGCGGCAGACGAGCCGGACGGATCACTCTGATGGTAAAGCGATTGCCCAGGGCCAACCCATAGGTCCACTGGTGTATTGCAACACCAGTAGTCACATTTTATATCCCTTTCTTCCCAATTGAGCTTCCAGTACCCTCACTCACTCGACGATCCATAGCATTACTATTATTGCACAGCAAGGTAACACGACCTGCTTCTGTACATGTAAAGCCCCAGGCTATATTAAACATCCCACTAATTGATTTACCAATTAAATAAATGACCAACCTCACACTCAACCTCTTTAATCCAATTTATTTAAGTCCAGACCTCTGACGTCATACGGCAAATATTTTTATTCCACGTCGAGAGCAGAATTATTATGTTCGTGCGTTAAGCCCTTAGTAATTCTGTTAAGTGAACCCTATTTTGCGATGTAAACCCGCAGTATTATTTGTGTATGTAGGCCGCGGTTTCAGAATGTACGGCTGAGCGCTTTCAGCTTTCAGGTGCGAGGGGAACATGTGTTATGATATGTGGATGACAAAGTATGAGAGATGAATGGATATACGAGATTGAGATCTAGTGATGGTAGTTTTAAGTAAAAGTTAAATTTACGATATTTTGTGGCGGCGGCCATCTTGGATTCGAAATATGTCATCTTTTATGTAATCTACTTATCTAGCCCTTTCATTTGATACCTATCTTTTTTCTTTTTAAAATTCATTTCACAACCTTGTACTAAGTAGCTAAAGCACTTGTGTTACAGATATCGCGCTCACCTTGCTATACTACTACTAACGCTTTGACGTTTAGGAGATCAATTTTGGTTTTGCTTTAGTACGATAGAGGCTCTTAAATTTTCATACACATGGTTTACGATACGTATACGCTACGATTTCTGTTATATCAAACCCGCTCACCACAATGTATCGCCACTGGCCACATACCTTATTTATCGGACGTTTCAATCGTATAATCGTACAGAACCGTCGTCGGACCTCTGTCAGATTAGCAAGCATACGAACCGGATAATTTCTATTTAATTCTAACTAAACTACATTTGTAATCGACTTGGAAACGTCCGTCAGGGCGAATTGGAGGCCCGTTAGTTGTCTAGCGGTAATTACGGGGCCTACCGGGGGTGGTACAAGGGCAGACAATAGAATGGGGCCAATCGCGTGTGAAAAATCCGGAAGATGGCGTTGTATAGGACTGAGTGCGGTTTCAGACTAGCGATTACGCGCGTGGATGCTCGTTTTTGGTGATGGTAGCTCTAAGTAAACATTAAAACTGGTTCCGTAGCCAAATGGGAAAAACGGAAAGATTCGTCCCGTCTGACTGTCCGTCCGTATGCCACAGTATTTTTTTCCGAATCTATTAGAGTTACACAGTTGGCAAACCTGGCCAGTATATGTAATCTGTGAACCACATTTTTAGTATATAGGAAAGGATTTTTGTAATGAGGATTCTAATATATTTTTTACTAACAGAATAGTTTGGGCTAAAGACTCATCCAAAGTGGTAAAATATATGCCCTCCTCTTACAGCATTCAGACGAATTGAAAAGCACTTCCTTTGTGAAGTCAGAGCATAAATCTAAAATGGTAATGTACAATTACCATAAAAACTACTAAATTGGTTTAAACTAGATCTAGTAAGAAGTTTTTTTTAATACGTCATCGTCAAAAAATAACCCAAATTTTCTCTTTTAACTAACTGATTATGATCCTGGTTAGTTAGTCTGGATCTTTTGTCAAGGACGTCTATCCATTTATTTTAATAACTTCTAAAATCATATTCCAAGCGAACCCCGTATAGAAACAAAATTAAGCGCAATCTCGGGAATCTCAATTCGGGACGAAACATTGTAGTTACAAAGAGACACTTATTTTCAGCACACCCGTATATTTTGTTCTAGCGAAATGTTTGTTTGACCTAGAAAGATCACCGGGAACTTTGCAGCTTTGTGAACTTACTGTATGCATCTCAAAAGGCGAATTCTAACATCTGATTTACATGTTTCAATTACAAAGTTTCTCGATTTCTGAGAATTTCACTCTAAAATATCATCTAGTAAGTTGAATGTAATCCTAGGACTTTCATAAGCAAAGAAAAGCTTTTAAATGGATTTGGCACATGAATGATCAGTCTGTTGCAGTCCACTGCTGGACATAGGCTTCTGCTAATGTTCGCCCCTCGATCTATTTTTCGCTACTCGCATCCAGCTCTTGCCAGCCATCTTGGGCAGATCGTCACTCCATGGCTTGAAGAACGTCCTACATTACGTTTACAGAAAGTACTGTAATGTTATGGGCTGTTTGAGTTGAAAGTCAAAATTTTGATTCTTATGTACGCCTCGAATCTACGCCATAATACCTCACAATGCTTATTCGGAATGACAACTTTTATGGAAAAGGCTTATAGATAAACCTAGATAAAAGTTTATATTCAACATAGTAGTACAAATCAGAATAATAAACTTTATCTATTAGAGATTTAACCTCTATTTCCACTTGGAGGGTGTACCAAGGTCGTAAAACTATCTACTCTGACACATAGATTCTTCTAATGCATTCAACTAAATGCCTACTCATGGTTCCTTTGAATCGCGCGCTCCTCTCGCCGGGACCAGCCGGCGGCTGTCCGCCGCCGATATTTGCCCAGTTCAGTCAGACCCGAATCAATTAGTGAGGAAGCGTGGTTTTCCGATCGACACCTTAGCCGAGAAGTTTGCTGACGTCACGCCTCCCCCTGCAATAAAGGTGGAGGGGGTTAATTGACTTTTACAATCCGCGCTAAGTAGACGCCTTACACACTTGTAAGTGGAGTGATATGGAGCGACGAAGGAAAAGTACATTCGGCGTTAGAGCAAGTTGGTTTACCTCATAATATTTTATGGGAGTTGTTTGAATACGCAGGCTGTGCTAATGGATTTGAGGAAAACATCGGGAGGGAATTGGTATTAATACTGGTTATTGCTAAAGTAAATGTGTTATGAAACTATAAATTGTTTGATGTTGATTGTTTGCAAAATTTGTAGTTCTGTGAGAATTGAGGATTGAGCCTAAGATTATTGATTGTTGTGCCAAAGATGGCCTCACAATCCAGAAACCGAGGTAAGTTTGGACCATGTTTCAGGATATAAGGAAGCTGATAATTACAATGAATCTTCATATACCTTAAACTGGGGAACCAGGCCATACAGAGTCTACTATTGATGATGTTGGAAACTTATGTCCCGATACAAAGTGAAAGTGGCCACCAGTTTATTAATAAAGGCATAACAACTATTGTTACAAGTAGTAAGCAATTAGTTCTTAA
This sequence comes from Cnaphalocrocis medinalis, assembly GCA_014851415.1. Classification (NCBI taxonomy): domain Eukaryota; kingdom Metazoa; phylum Arthropoda; class Insecta; order Lepidoptera; family Crambidae; genus Cnaphalocrocis; species Cnaphalocrocis medinalis. Next base: position 1,575,039 of record CM026276.1, on the reverse strand, counting down.
GCTAGATTACATGTATTGTACATGTAATCTAGCTTAAGAACTAATTGCACAATCAATTAAAAGTATACACTATTTATATTTGATATGCCAGTGTTACAAACTTGTTACTTATTACAACAACAGTGAAAACAGGGTCATATGCTAAAACATCAACACTAAAATCTGTAGCCAAACTATGGCGCACGAAGTTCCCCGCTAATTCAAGCAGAGTCTTGCAAACTTCAAATTGATTTCTTGCCGCACCGCCCTTTTGCTGTCGTCAGGTATTGGGTACGAATTAAACACGAGCTTAAGCTTGGTTAAAGACGTTACGGATTTGGGTTTCGTGTAAGAAACAAGTTGGGATGATTAACGAAGGAATATACGAGAGCCGATATTTTTAAAACTCCCGTGGTCTAATGTTTGACTATAAATCTTACCTCTTAACCGATAGCGCCTGATCGATTCTCAGCATGATAGCAAGAACTATTACTGAGGTGGTGTATAAATTCTAGTAATCTAGTAATTAGAACTAGTACTGATAATTACATATTAATAATACATTAGCTTCAACGTCTTGACGTTTTCACTTACTTAATTGCAATGTCGTGAATGGAATGGAAGTGGTAACCACTTCGTAAAGATGCGTGAAACGTATCCATAATTTTGTTGTATTGATACTAAGGAATGCGGTAAGTATACCGATATTTCTTCATATTTTTTTATTGACTTATGCCCTATTAAAGTCGTAAGGCCCAGACAGCAGAAACAATGGAAAATCAATTTGTTTTTTGCCTTTAAAAAGGCTTTTGGTTCAGAGAGAGGTGCCTTTCTAACTTCAAAACATATCTAGTCTAGTGGTAATGTGCGAGTACCCAAGTTCAAAGTTAGTATTGGTATAATGATCTCTTTATCACCGCAGGGCATTAGCGCCGCTGTTAGCGGCCAAGAGATTGCAAAGTTGCGCTTAACTGGCTTAATGTCATTGGTTTGCTTGCGATCTTGGACATGTGATTCTGGGCTAATGGAGATAAACAGAGGGTTTATGCGTTTAACAGCACACCGCAAAAGGTCGTTTCTATAGATGGGTACATAGTTAAACGGTTACCAACAAGTTCTTGCATTAAATTTTCTAGCCACGTGTAAACATACGTTTATTGTATAAATTCAATACTAAATTAGATTTAAGTATACGTTATAAATATAATTGCAATGTCGATTTCTATAGAATTTACCGCTTTATAGATAGATGGCCCGCCCTCACTTCGTTTCGGCACAGTAGTTCGTCCCTCTGTCTGCCAAGCAAGTAGCCTATGTTCTTTCTCAGGATCTAGACCACCTGTATACCAAATTTAATTAAAATCCGTTTCGTTACTTGCATTTATAATATTAGTTAGGATTAGCTCTACTTGATAATGCCAATCGAATATGCCTTAACTTTGCTAATATATTATCAGCATTATTGTACTAACTGCCTAGTAGACGTTAGATGTAATGCCAATATCTGAAACAGATACATCCAATATAAATTTAATCAAATTGGTTGCTTGGATTGGATTCACCATATCGACTAGAGATTAATTGAATACGGACAGACACACAACTTGCATCGAATGCCCAATCTATAGATATTATTAGTACTTGTGTTATGGGTATTAAAATCAAAGGAGGTATCACAAGCCCCAGTGGTCATGAAATCGGACGTTCTCATCGAAATGTCATTCATTACCGTGGCTGTTTTTAAATCCATATTCATCCTGAGTGATACCATGGCCTCAAATAAGAAGTAGCCTGCGCTGTATCGTATATTCGTCGAATGAGTGAAGGTACCGGAAGCTCAATTGGGATTTAGGAAGGAATACGGATTCAAGGACTGTAATGACATCTTGATGAAAATGACCCATTTCATTGGCAGACGAGCAGACGGATCACCTAATGGTAAGAAATTGCCAGTATTGACAAATTTTGCGCTAGTGCGCTGCCAAATTTTAACCCCCGTTCCCCTAAATTAGTCTCACTCGACGAAACACAGCGCAGGCGCTGCTTCTCTTCGGTCTTCTGAGCCCGTGGTTATCACTCCACTCGAGTCGGCTCATTCATAACGAAGCGTGTCTCTCCTAGGGGTCTAAAAATAGCACTATGAAAAAGATCAAGTGACAGGGTCGAGTCCCATTATATCCCCAAAATAGGTCAAATCTCCATCCACCCCCGCTCCTTGGTCCGTAAAACGCGCCGGTCGTTGGCGATTTTTAAATTATAGGACAATTTCCCTAATCTGAGATGAGTATTTTGACAATGAAGGTGTAACTTTTAAGAGCTTTCCGAGGCATTGATTTTTATTTTAGGGATTAATGGAGCAGGGATTATGATGTCCAAACGATGTGATTTCAGCGGGCATTCGTTTGTGCTCTAAGAGTCTAAGTAGGTTTGCTGAACGTGCCGGTAATCTCACTGTATCCTAGGCTTCTTTTAAGAGTTCAGAGTGAAGCCAAGTCCTTGAACATTTCAAAGAATAGAAATCTTTTATATTTATTTATTTCCAAATAGGTATTACTTGTTGCCATCACGCTATTACTTTTTGAGCTTGCTTAGATGGACCAAGGGAGGTGGACCAAAATCATCACGCATTGGCAGCATTGCAACTTATTTATAAACTAGTGGCCTGCCCTCATTTTTTTAGGGAAATTAGTTAAACTATGTATAAATAGATGGCGCTAGGCGTAGATTGCATCGCGCTAGTATTTCGTCTTTTCGGTTTGAATATAATGTTTGTCGATGTCTATAGAATTTGCCGCACCTAAAAAAATCGAAGGGTTAAGGTGGCATTCGACAATGATTGTTATGTGCTACTGTTTTTACGTTCAAAACTGCATCAACTCTTTCTAAGAGAAGGAAGTAGAGATCGAAACTATCTGACTGCGAAGGAAAGTCAAAGATTGCATCTCAATGTTGTTAAAACTTCAGCTGAAGTTGTTAGCAAATGAAGTTGTTCTGTTTGTCTCGTTTCTCGTTGAAGTAAGCTTTGGACTAGTTTGATCGATCACGGCACTCGACTTACCGGATATTTTTTATACAACTGCCCAAAGAAAGGGATAATAAGAGAGTAATAAGGCCCGTGTGTTATAGTCATTAGACCGTGCGAGAATGATTGAGATTATGTATAGTAAAACACCAGAACTGTTCACCAACACACTATATTCTTGCACTGCAAATAATTACACTATACAAAGTTATTGTCACTAGCGTAAGGTCCATAAATTACTTAAATAACAGTTTAAATACGAAGAGCGACCACAACGTGCAGAATCTGAGACGGAAGAGGGCGAGAGAGCAATATTTGTTTTTTAATTAGTTACAATATAAAAAGTTAGGCATTGGAAATACTAAACACGGGAGATCACCCATGCGTTGGACTGAGCCAACCAAGGCTGCCATTGAGGAGTGAGGACTCAGTCATCTAGTGCAGCAGGATGTTCTTGGGCGGAGGCGGTGGCGGACCCTAGCGGACTTGTATATTTCTGTAGTCAATAAATGTTTATCTTCTCATTAATTACCTTTTTTCCCAACACCTATTTCCCGAAACCAATCATCCGCCATTATCTCCACAATCAGGCAGGCTCTCGACAATCATTCTCCGGATTACTTATCTATTAAGACCGACCTCTGACAAATTCCTCTCCGATAAGCGCTAATCCTTCCTCTGTTGACACTCTTGACTCATCCCTCATTACGCAGAGAAAATACTCTTCAAACTTAACGAAGGAAAAAGGGCCCTGTAATACGATAAGCCACGACTCCTGAGGAATAACCGAGACACAGAGGAAGATAACTCAACCTGTTTTTTTTGTACACTGCAGTCTTAGACGCTGGGTGACTGGCCGCTTTCTTAGGCTGTCGAGTAATTTCTTTTAAGGATCGTCGTAAAAAGAAAGAACAGAGCATCTTGAGTTCCAGGTATTATATGAAAAGTGGATTCGTGTGAAAAATTGCCGCCAATATTGCGTGGCGTGTGATTCGTTGTTTCCTTTAAATTTGGTAGAAAGTATAAGCCTATACTGTGCCTATACTGTCGAACTGCAGGGCACAGCCTCCATCACAGAAATTAAGTCATCGCTACTATGATGGGATTAGGCTTGACCACGCTTTCCTAGTGGATTTTTGGTCATCAAGCCATGTTCGAAAACTTCGACTTATACTTCGGTAGAGATCATCGTAATTTATTTTCTTTTATGAAACTATAGGCCAACGCTTGAACACAATTGCATCTGATAGAAACTGACGATGAGGTCTCGGATGATACGCGTTTGCCTAAAGATGCATGTTAGTTCACTCTTGCCATAAAGACGTCCAGATTATAGTAGCCAGGAAAAAGGACTACTATTAAACGTCTCTCCAGTACTTAAATTGGCACACACAGAGACGGTCAGTGGTTTTTCTAAAACTGTGGCGAAAATCATTTTTTTTTCTCGGCCCAAATTAGTGAATATCTCCTATTAACAGCTAGCCGATCGAAAATTCAAGATCAGAAGAGACATCAATGTGTCTGGAAATATTGATGATACCTAATTGAAGTGACGTCCATGTTAAAAAAAAACTGATCACTTGTGGCCACTTAACAAATTCAACCATTCATTCAATTAATGTTGTCAGACTAATATTTGATAATACAAACATTAATTTAGATTTTTTTGCTACTTTATTCCAACGTTAAGACATTATGAGATTCGTAATTGTTTTGCAATGTGGGACACCCCCCTTGTCAAAGCTATATATACGTCCGTGGAAAAGGGGATTAAAGGTTGGGCAGCATATTTGTGACACTACTGGTGTTGCAGGTGTCTATGGGTGGCCGAATCGCATACCATCATTACAATACAGTAATTCCAGAATTAATTCAAAGGAAACTTTGCTAGACAATCATTAAACCAAATTACCTATTCGACATTCTCTTCAGCCCACTAATCCCTTATGAATGGTGATGAGTTTACAAGTTATAGTGTGAGCATGGCTAAAAAGGTTCCGTATCTAGAAGCATGGGAAACATAAAAATGGGGATCTCTCTCCGCTCCGCTTCACCAAATTGTATGGGTAGACAATGTTTTAATACTTCGCTCTGTTTCTTAAGCAACAGTAAATCCTACTACTATTATAAAGGCGAAAGTTTGTAAGTATGGATGTATGGATGTTTGTTACTCTTTCACGTAAAAACTACTGAATCGATTTGAATGAAACTTTACCACAATATAGCTTATACATCAGAATAACACATAGGCTACAATTTTTGAGGTTTCTACGAACCTGAAGTCCACGCGATCGAAGTCGCGGGCAAAAGCTAGTCCTATATATAAGTAAATGTGTTGCAGTCACAACTCTTAACCCATTCAAAAGTTAAAAGATATTCATTTCAATATGACGACATAAGAAAAAAAAAGTTTGCAATGGATGTGGAAAACGTCTATCGAGTTAAAAGTGCTATTGTTGTTGATGATGACTGAAGTTTTATTGCAGTTAAAACTACTTTTGACGAAGAGCGTCAGTCAAAAGTACTTTTAACAGTAAAGCACGATGCCCATAAATGGCCATAGCCCGCCCAAAAAAAAGATTTTGGCTAAAAATTATGTTTTTAATTATTTTTATTGGTCAACATATTCGTTTTACCCCTAAAGTCCAAAATAATTTATCACACTAAATAAGTTTTGAATTGAGCTCACTAACACAGGAATCATTCTTTTCCTGGAAGTGCAGAGCTGAGTTGCCATTTTAGAGCCAAACGTCAATTAAATCGATTCTTATCGATTAGAGTACACACCACTACTCAAGGGGGCTGATTTTTAAGGATCTAAATAAAAGTACCTAAGGACGCGTTATTTTCTTTATTTATTCAAAATAGAACAATTAATAACAGCTCATAATTTCCCATAATGTCACCATGTCAAAAGTCAATAGCAGCCTATCTGCTGTGTTTTTTCAGTGAGTGAGGGTACCGGAGACTCAGCGGGGGTTTACCATACTTGAGAAATAGGGGAGGTTACCGTCTTTCGCGCTTTTTTATCCAGTGTCGTGACAGATTCCCTGCGTCACGCTTGGGGGCCAGTATGGCAAACCCAACGGATAGGATACCCTGAGGATACTTCATCCGTTGTCTACCGTTGGCTACCATTTTGTTTACCACCAGGCTGAATGGAGTCAATAAAAATAATAAATAAATATCCCAGGACACCAATTAGGTACACAACAAACAATATGAATGTATTTTTTTTAATAATTTGAAACAATCGATATTGATTACTGTTTCATTTATTCAATAGGTATCGATTGTTATATTGCCGTGGCAACCCCACTTACAATACGTCAAACGTCATTTTACGTAAATTCACGTTAGCTCTCGAGTTTTGAACTTTTGAAATTGAGTATAATATTTTTATTAAGTAAAACAACGAATTTGCATAAAAATGGACTCCGGTGATCGATCTAATCCTGAAGACCTTGGCTTGAACATGGATTTCGCTCCCACTTCCTCCGCAACCACTCGCCCGCCATTATCGCTGAGGTGCAAAATCTCATTCAAAGATTTATTAATTCAGTGGTAAATAATTATTGTAATATCTTTTGATTGTTTAACCATTTACAGTGGACAATATGATTGTATTATATGGGCTTTTCATTGCAACAGGTATTAACAAGCGACGACATTAAAGTATTAAGGTATTAACAAGAATTATTCTTCCTGGACAGCAGCTTGGAGTGAAATAAGACAGCCTACTTCTGCAGATCAACAAAGTGCACCAATTGTTGGTCATACACATGTATGCATATCCTGTGGACGGTAGCTTTTACGAAGAAGATCACACACATTGACAAATACCACAGCTCGTGTGGAATGGTATTAGACAAGATATTACTCGTCAAATTGCACCTCGTGAGGTAAGTTTTTGACTTTTTTAAGGTTGCATTTATTTGTGTTGATAAATCTGACCGGTGTTGATCTTGATCAACAGTAATAATACAGGTTGTGAAGCAATACAACAATACTGTTGCAATTGTATTGTAGGCCGTCGAACTGTGGGATGCTGTGCCCACGTCTTGTCGGTGATCTGGTATTTGGGATGGGCTCGCCATGAAAGTAATATAGCAGTACCTGCGCAATTTCTGGATGACGTCTTAATTGTTTATGACGATGAATAAAGAACGTTTTTTAAATGAAATTCCGACTTTTACTTATCTGATGATTACCTCACAACAATAATTACATTATATACTATATTTTACGCATAAAATTATTGGTGTGCGCTTTTCAGCCAAAACTATTCTGAACTTTGGGCATTCCCCTTTGCAGTCAAAACTACTTTTGACCAACCTGTTCAGTCAAAAGTACTTTTGACTGTTTTTGCTAGTCAATACATACTTTTGATTGGTTAAGGGTTTTGACTGCAACATATGCACTACCCTTAAGTCATGAGATATCAAAAGGAGCTACGTACAGACAATCTGTTCTAGACTTTTATAACCACGATCTTCAGTCAGGACAGAAATCGAGAACTCTATTTCTAAAGAACGATCCATTACTTTTAAAAGTTCCTCCCCAGGGTGAACGACCACCAAACGGCAGCAGTCCAAAGCTGTAAAACATAAAACTCCAATCGTCCCAGTCCATCGCACTATTTCATCCACAAATAAAAATCATGATCGGAATTTTGTCGTTTGTCTGCGGAACCCTGGAAGGATTTAGAGCCGACAAATGCTCGATTCTATCGCCCAACGAAATACCCGAAACGAGTTAATCCCCTGAAAAATACCATTGAAAACGACTAAGCCTCGTATTTAATTTTGATATATTGACTGTAATTATTCAAGTAGAATTAATTAGTTTTGCTATGTGAATACAGAGCTTTCGAAATTATTTTGGGATTTTGAAATTGAAAAGGGAAAGCCTAATTTGTACGTTTGTGATCAATTTATTTTACTGGCTCGGGGATGCTCATCAAACTGTGGACGTTAAAATATTTTGTAATTTGTAAGGTAATTTGTAAAATGTAGCAACTGCTTTAATATTCACCGCAGGACTAAACAGCCATCAGCACACATCCATACAATCTCTCTCTTCAACATCTGCGGCAAATCTGGCCTTAGTCTTCACAAAATACATCTCTGACTGGCCAGATGGCACATTTGGAAGTGACCTTGCCTCATACGCCAAAAGTCGTGGGTTTGATTGATTTCCACCCTGGACAAACATTCGTGTGATGAACACTTGTGGATTAGAGTCACAAGTGCGCTGCCAAACTTTGAACACTTCTCCCCGAAATGGGCCTCCGGTACCCTCAACGCACGTGTTGATGCGTTGCTTCTCGACTGTCTTCTCTGAGTATCACTCCGGTCGAGGCGGCCCATTCAAGCCGAAGCATGGCTCTCCACGGTTAAATCAATTGGGTATAGGAGGATGTAGGTTATGTTGTTTATTGTATTTTTCTTTTTCTTTGGCCAAAGCTACCTTCTTTCAGATTTTAGCTCCCTGTAATGTAAGTATGATAAAGGATCATCCCCTACTTAAGCGCTGAATATTCATCTATGTTATGCAGATTTGGGGAGCTGAAACAATTTTACTTGTATGAAAATTCATGACACCAGTAAAAGCGCATTTTGCGACTTTTTTGTTGGTTTGAATTTTTAACGTAAAGTTTACAATTCATTTAAATGTTAAACACCCGGGTCGTTAATCGTAGTTCTATGCAGACAAAATTATACGAGGATACTGGTAAACAATGCTATTATTTTTCTCGTCTTTCAGTGCAACTTTCGTATCGTACTGCATTTTAAAATACAGTTTATCTACAGAAGATATCCTGTAGACTCTATGATAATAGAACTCGAATATAAACACGTTTTTACAGGCTTCATAGTTATACATTGGCTTTGAAAAATATTAAACAAATATGTGTTATATTCACAGGCCGGATGGAACATTTGGTAGTGACCCTGCCTGCCTCATACTCATACGTCAAAGGTCCAATGTGTAGCTCGCAAGCCGCAAGCAATAAGATGACCGCGATAAAATGTACGCGCGTAGCACAAAATAATTATTTTTTGCTTGTAGCTCGCGCAGCGCGCACACCTTTAGATCTACAGACAATCATTTACAGAAATCTCAAAAAAAAAGATGTGCCTAAACCTCCTGACCCCAAAAGTTGTATAACCCCGGCCCATAAATTGGTAAATAAATTTTCACGTAACACAAAATAGCTTAAAATGTTGTAAATAAGACTCAATTTCAAAATCGCACTACAAATATATCAGTGGATTGCAACAGCACTAAATAATACAATCGTCAACAAAAGAGCTGAAAGAAAATTGTCGCACAAGAGACAGGGCCATCACTCCTCTGTCCCCGAAAGTGCTGGATCCCGGGCAGATGGCTCATTTATAATGGACAACCCTCATGTTGTCCCAAACCAAATACTTAATCACATAACGTATGGGAAAAGACAGGTTTGAAGAATAACACGAACTAAAACCGGTAATTAATTTGTAGGATCGACCTTATTGCAAGTCTAGCAACGCGAGATATTTCGAACCAGGGGTAAAATACGTTACTATTTGACATTCATAAATGATATATGGACCTAAACTGAACATAGAATTTAAAAATATCTACAAACAATAAATCTTGTTTCAAATAGCCTGAAAGAGAACAATAGTCCTAGATGTCCCCGAGAGTGCTTTAGCCCCGGGCAGATGGGCCATTTATCACAGACAATTCTCACTTTGCCCCAAATACCGCCACTCACTTACACGGTGTATGTAAAATTCAGCACGTTATGATACTAAACAATGTGTTGCGAAGTACACATGTGTAGTTCCAGAATAGTTCACTTTTTGTCACTATTGCTGGACACACACAATTCAGTAGTGAGAGAGACAAACGTGCGGGAGAGACCACCGCCTCGCTTGTGTTTTCTGCTTCCACCGATGCCTATTCATGCGTCTCTGATCACCCAGCAAAACTTATTTGCAGATGCTCCTCTCACTTGACAGATCTGGTTGTGGATTGTCGGGTCAAGGCTCCCATCACCTCATTACAGTTGCGGTGCTTACAGCTAAACCGAAAAGGCGAAATCGACGCCCAGCGTCATCTTTCGAACTAATTTCCCGTAACGAAATGAAGGCACTTATAACTAAATTGTTTGGTACTTTAACTGAACTACTGACTCAGCGACCTAGAGTGAGTTCCTTAGATTCCGAAGAATCTACATGACTTTCTAGTTCAGTGAACTGTTCCGCACAAACCTATCGAGGAGAACAGATGTCGCGAAGGGATGTTTCTATTATATTATCAAGTACATTATGAGGGTTCGTGAACGAGGCGTAAACTTGGCTTTTGTTTTCGATTATGGCTCGGATAGTATTTGAACTGAGCAGTGGAAATGCTATTCAGTTAAGAAGTGGAACTTTTTGCACCAAATCAGCAGTTGTCAAACTTTTTGGTGAAGGAAAACTGAATACAAAGGCGCTTTATCAAATGGGCCACATACGTTTTCCAACCGCCTGAGAGTTCTTGAGTAGCAATATAAGGGACCGTTGAAGTATAATATTTAGGCATCAATAGGGGAAGGGCGTCTTAGCCCTGCTTGTCTGATAAGAAGTATATTTTTGGACTATTTTTGCTGACAATTTGGTTAAAACATAACTAAAAACACATCCGACTAAAGGTAAAAACACTTTACGAGCCGAAGCATTAGTGTGTTTTCATCTTATTTCACATTCCGAACCAAAAGAAATATCAGAACCGCTCCATCTGTTCGGGACCAACGATACCACAGACAGACACACATGCAGACAAACACGTCAAACTTTTACAACCTCATCGTATTGCGTCAGGGGTTAAAAACACTATCAAAAACCAAGCACCAAACTCGATTTCAATAGCTAATTCCTACTTCCAAGTCTGCAGCTACATCTCAGCATTACATTACTTTAATCAAGTCTTAATTTGCAACGAATGAGGGCAAAGGCCCACCACTGGACTGTAATAGACCGTTACCCACAAAACAACAGCAATCCTGGACATTAACCACTAAATAAATACGTATACATTGGCCTGTGTCCAAGAGAGGAACATTGTGGACATTTGTAGACGAAACAACTGGCCGATAAATGTTAGCTTGAATAAATTGAGCTAAGTATTGTATTAGCCTGAGGTCAGTGGTGGATTAACAAATGCCAATCGTAGGCTATTGAAATTTTGCCACGCCTCCTGTAGCCCTAGCACAAACTTTTCACAGACATCGTATCGTATGCGTATCGTACAATTTGTTTGTAAATTGAAGAGCTCCTATCCGCTATCGCATGTAAGTAAAACTAAAATTAATCGCACAAACGCCAAAAAGGATACTATCGTAACGTGAGCGCCCTTCCACAGGTAACGTATTAAATACTTTTTTGAAGGGAATGCTTTAATACGTCATCGAAGGTGCTTCATCAACCAAAACCCCTGGGGTGTCTATCTCAGTGGAATGGTGTCTCTCAGCTGGGATTGGACCATACCGCTAATCACGTTCGCCACTTTATTAATTGGTGTAATGAATGCACAACTTATCAGGACACCCAGTAGAATTTTCCCTCACGGAACTTCGAACTCCTGTATTGTATATTTATTTCATCCTACGGATCAGCATTACATCGTAAGTGGCTAGTGACGTCACGCCTCAGCAAACACGTGACGTCACTCCACTTGAGACTATCACCACTATGGGGCTAATGCCGCGGCCATAAAGCTAAATGATGGGCATCCCGGGCAGAATCTGCTCTTTGTCGCTACGGATTTATCTGTCACATTAGGCGCGAATAAAACACGCTTTATGACTAGAGATGACTTTATTTTTGGACTCAATGGGGGGCTTTTTTGGAGATCGATGATTTCTCTATTTTAGGGTTCTGAACCGAAAAGGAAAAACTCTGGGAATATCACTTGGATGTCTGTCTGTCTATGTGTTAAGAGTGCAAGACCTGGCTGACTGGCCGAATGGCGCATTTGGTAGTGACCCTGTCTCATCCGCCAAAGGTCGCGGGTTCGATTTCACACTAATGTTTGTCCAGGATGGGGACCCTGGACATACATTATTGTGACAAAAACTTGTTTTTGAGTGTCTGGCTGGAATATATGTGTTTGATATTACCTATGATTTGTGTTTCCTGTTGTCTGATATCTGTAACACAAGTGCTCAAGCTACTTAGTACGGTCAGGTCAATGTATGAGATGTTGTGTTAATTATTATTTGTTTAAAAAAAAAGAAATGGTACGATTCGTCGACAAAGGTACTTCGTGCTAAGTACTTGCTTACTCGTAACATGGGCTCGACACGTAAAGGTTAAGAATTCTTTAAAATGTTCATACAAGACCCTCTGGTCTCTTTACACTTTACAAGTTGTGTCTGAAGCGTTCGCGCTCAACAGTGAAGTTATACGGCCAACGTAAAGATGAAATAAAACTCCAGTCTCAACTGAGATTGGGCTAACAAAACCGTCTTCGACTGCCTCTGCTTCTAGGATATTCCAACTTTTTGTTTATATTTTTCCACAAAAATTCGAGAAAATAGTATGTTTTCATTTCGAATATAGCACGGGTTGAGATCACCAATCCGCATAGCGCAAGTAAGGAGTTTAAACTTATCGAATCCTATCGTGACATAGGACCCAATCTGTGTGGAGAAAGGAGTTGTCCCAGAATGTATGGAGTCTCGGCGTGGTATATGTACCCTATACCAAAATATATAGAGAATTATATGAAGAATCGTTTTTGACTATCCAATTTTTGTAGCATTGTTTTTTGGAAGGAACAATTTATTTGAACAAAGGATCGCAACACAACAAAATGGTTGTCAATGTTGGTTACATGTTGATTAACATTACGAATTCGATGACGTTTGACGTTTGTCTGTCTGTCTGACGTTTGACGGATCAAACGTAACAAACCACAGACTAAGAAAATAAACTACCCAATAAACCAAACCGTCTAACGTCACATTGACAAACATTGACAGTTGTTTTTTTTTGTCTTTGGTCACCGTCGTCTCGCGCGTCTAGTCTTTGGTAAAGCTTGAAAAATTTTCATCTTTTTTATTTTATAACCACGAAACTGTGTATTTTATGGAATTCATTGTATTTTTCTCGTAATAAGTAATTTTTTCTCCGTTTTTTTAATATGGCGTACATATACCCAACCTATAATGGGACAACTCCTTTGGGAGAGGCCTATGTCCAGTAAGCCTGTACATGATGTTTACAGGCTCAAATGATGAATCCAATCGTACAATTAATCGTGCGTGGGAAACACTCCTTTATATGGATCGACTCGACCACTGTGAAGCAGCATCTGTGCTGTGATTCGCCGAGTCAGTACGGGTACCGAAAGCCCAATTCAGATGAATGTTGCTGCTTTAAAGATTAGCTGCGTAATTTATACTCCACTGGTGTTGCGGGTTAGCGACAATCACTTACT
>CM026276.1:929065-956565 GCA_014851415.1 Cnaphalocrocis medinalis | reverse complement strand
TCCGCAAAGGCCTGTATGCGGGTCCCGAGTGGAAGGGACTTTTCCAGCAGTTCGTCTAGAATTAAATTCCAGAAAGTGGGTCCGCACACAGAGCCCTGTACGCAGCCCTTGGATGTGGTCTTTGTGGCCGCCGAATCACCAAACCTCAATGTCGACCTTCTGTTTTGCAGGTAGCTCCGGATGAGCTGATAGATGTTGCGGGGGCAGCCTGCTAGTCGAAGTCGATGCAGGAGGAGGGGCCACCAGGCGTGGTCAAAAGCAGACTTTATGTCAAGCGACACTGCGATCACTTGCTGCTTCTCCTCCTTTGCATTCTTTATAAAGTTAACTGCGTCTTGCAGGGCGTCAACTGTCGAGACCTGCTGTTTGAAGCCATACTGCCTACTGCTGTATTTGGACGACTTCTCTAGATGATACACGAGACGTTTGATGATGAGCTTTTCCATCAATTTACCGAACACCGGCAATAGTCCGATGGGTCGGTATGAGGACAAGTCATTAGGGTCGTCCTTATTTGGCTTCGGCAGTATTTTTACAATTGCTAACTTCCAGGGGTCCGGGAAGTAGCTTAGCTCCATACAACGGTTGAGCACTTGGGTCATGAGTGTTGGGATTGCCATAAAGGTGTTGTGACAGATGTCGGAGGTAAAGTGGTCAAATCCGGGGGCTCTATTGGGGTTCATGGAACGGAAGCATTCTTCAACTTCATCTGCGGTAAATATCGGGTCGTCTTCAGTGTTGATGGGTGTGTTAAAGTCGGCTCGAAGCGTCTTCTGTCTGTCGGTAAGGTCTTCTGTGTCGTCGGGATAAAAGTGATTTAGAAGGGCGTTAGCTGTGGATTGGGAGGTATTTGTGAATTGATTGCCAATTCTCAAAGTTTGGGGGGGCTGTTGTTTAGGAGAGTCTTTTATGATCCTATTCGTCAGGGACCAAACATTCTCTTTTGCCCTGTGTGTTGCAGAACTCTCTAAAGTGCTGTGTTGACGCCTTAGAAAGTTCTGTCGCATATGTGGCCCTGATTTCTTTGAGATGCTTAAGTGCATCGTCAATGGGGCGTCCAGAGGTCTTCAAATCGTGTAGCCGATGGTGGGCCTTTATAACGTCCTTCTTTAGCGTCTCTAATGTGTCATTCCACCAGGGGTTATAGTCAGCATTAGAGACTCTCTTAGGGAACGTAGTCTGGCAGACCTGTTCCATTATATCTGTTAGTTCGTTTATTATGTTATTAATTTGTTCTATGTTGCAGTTTACCGGTATTTCAGTTATAAATTCTTGTTCTTCCATAGTCTTCTTTAGGTTTTCTTTATATGTGTTCCAATTAGCTCTTTTAGTATTATATTTAAAGGTGGATGTTGCAGAAGATTTGGTAATTTTGTTTTTATTTACTATGGTGAATTCAATTGCGTTGTGGTCTGAAGTGGGACAGGCTGCCAGATTTACGTGCCAGTTATGGAGAAGAGTGGCTAGATTGTCGGAGACAATTGTGACATCCACGATGGACGAGCAGTGTGCTCCATGGCGTATGGCTTCAAAGGTGGGAGTGTTGCCATTGTTTGCAATGGTCAAGCCGTGAGATGAGCCATGGTGGCGATGTCCTCTCCGCGAGCGTCGGCAACTGGTTCTCCCCACTCTGGGTGCTTCCCGTTGAGGTCGCCCCCGAGTATTCGGTATGAGCCAGTTGTGGAAACAAGGTACTTGTCAATAGCTCCCATGGTGTTAAATTTGTCCGCATTGGGCTCTATGTATGCCGAAGCGATGTACAGTAGACGCTGTCCGATGGACAGCTGCACTACCGCTAAGTTGGAGGTCGAGAGATGTGACATACCTAATGAAAAGCCGAGGGAGCGCTTGACAAAGATACACGCTTTGATCTTATCTGCCGTTTTAAACTGATGGATGTCGATGTTGGGTATGGGTTGAACTGTGGAGTATCTGCCAGTATATGGTTCTGAAATGAGGGCTATGGAGTAATCATGGGACGTAAAATATTTGAGGAACTCAGAGTAAGCTATGTAGCATCGGTTTAAGTTACATTGCATTATTTTTCATTTTGTGGTGTAATTTAATATCCATAGTCGGTCTGTTGATCTATGCGGCTCTTCATAAGTTTGATGCGGGGACATACATTAGCGTTAGTTGCGCTGTGTTTAATATCCGAGGTTGTTCCGGACTTTTCGTTGTGCTTCTGGCAGTTGTAGCACCTCCACTTCTTATCGTTCTCCTTATGGGGGCAATCCTGGGTGGTATGATCGACTCTGGCACAGTGGGCGCACGGGGTTACCTCGGCCGTGCATTTGCCTCGGGTGTGTCCATATTGGAGACACCGGAAGCACTGCACGAAGCGAGAGTAATCCTCGACGTGCACCCTCTGGTGGTCAATGTTGATTTTGCCACTCTCCATAATGTTGCGGCGCGATTCGGGGCGAACTTCGATCACAGCGTTATATAGCTTGTCATTTCTGTTTGACAGCAAGAAGCAGATGCGGAGGTCCTCCACTACGTTTTGGCTCTTGATGATCTCAGCCAGCTCTTCACGTTTGACGGCCTTGGGGATGCCCTTGATGATTAGGAGAGGCGGTCGGCGTTTGGCCTCTTCAGCATCTAGACCAGGGACGTTCTTCGTGCGAGCTATTGTCTCTTCGCACTGCTTCTTGTTGTCAAATTCAATCCGGACTTTGCCATTTGACACTGGCTGTATTTTTGCCGGGGCATACTTCTGCGCCTTAAAAGAAACGGATTTCTTCCACTCATCCATCACTTCTTGGGGCTTCTTGTTACTGTCCGTAGACTTCACAATGATAGCCGGCTTCAGCGGGACGACCTTTTTGGGGGCAGGTGCCGCCAGCATTGTAGCGTAAGACGCATTACGAGCCGTCGGGGTTGTTGGAGCTTTGGGGTTGAGCTCGTCTTTGAGTCTCTTCATCTCCTCGCGCATAGATGTGATTATTTCGCGCTTAGAATCACCAGAGGTAGCGCCTGCCGGGGAGACGTTGAGGCTCGAAACGAGCTCAGGCTTGAATGCTCTCAGTTCTGATCGCATGCAGTTCGATACCAGGTCCTTAAGGGCCTGCGGGGTCATAAATGTCGGATCGGCACATATATCCGACGTGGGGGGCGCCCGTGTCTCAAAAGTAGGGGGCGTGTTTGGTCGAATCGGAAAATCATCATCAAGATGGCCCCGGCCGGCGGCTCTAGACCCCAGGATGTCCAGCCGCTCAGCTATGTCAAAGATCTCACTAGCAGCGCTCTTGATCTCAGCCTTGTTACCTTTGGTAACCGATTTGCTTTGAATCAGAGTCTCCTCGATGAACTTCGTCAGTTTCTGGATCGTGGTTCTGGCGGAAGTGAGGTCATGAGCATCGATAGCGAGCACTGGAAGAGGTCTGGGGGCGTCCTTCGACATCGTGATGGACGTAAACGGTAAGAAACTTCGACCGAAAAACAAACAATCTACGGGGAAAAACTTAAAACTTTAAACTACTGTTACTAATATAAGGGGGGGGGGGATCCAAAATTTTAACTTCAGGAAAATGGTTTTAGGGGGACACTATTACAATGCAAAAAGAATTATTGGAATCGGACTATAAACAAAAAAGTCACTTTTCGAGTTACGTAAATATTTTAGGCCAAAATCGCCAAAAAGTTCACGTAAGCTCCGGTGAAATTTGTATGGAGATTTTGTAGGGTGTTTTTACCAAGTGAATATCTTTGTGACTATTAGACTTAGGATGATGATGAATATGTTTATGGATAGGTAATTTAATGTAGAATAAATGATTATATTACACTATAGTTATATATTGGATAGTTTTGAATTTATATGTATTCTACTGAAGGTCGATTTTTGGACGAAATTTCTCTAAGTCCGAAATTTATACTAAATGATGAAATATTAATTAGAAGTCGGGTATGTACGTGAATGATATGTATGGATGAAAGATGCGGATGGGTGTTAATTAAATTACCAAATAGTAAAACCCGATGAATTGTGGATAATTTGGGAAATATGAATTTTTAACTGTAAGAAAAATCACTTGTAAAAATTTAAGAAAAATTTGAATTTTCAGAGTCGAATTTAAGGGGGGAGGGGAATGCTAGGGTTAAGGGGGTATGTAAAATGGGAAAGAACTATGCCTATTGTAACTACTAAAGAAAGAATTGTGAACCTGTGATATATACAACTTTACTTATGAATTATTTAAATTTAATGAAATTGTGACAAATTTGCAAAGAATCGAAAAACTTAAAAATTCTATTTCTCCGAAAGTATCCAACGGATATCCCTCGAGTTTGATATATATGGTAGGGTAAAATTAGAGCTTTAATTTGATATGCGTGACGTCTCTATAGGGTACTTCCAAGTTAATGGAAATCGAGTTTACCCCATTATAGTTATCAAACCCACCACATCTTTGATTGGAGAAATACCCCCTTCTACACAACATAATACTTTCAAAATGATAGGTACAGTCGAGGTCAAAAATATGTTTACACTTTAGGGCCTTTTTACAGTACATTATGTATAAGATAACGACTTCCACTTTCTTATAAATATGTATTGTGAAAAGGTCCTAAATCGTAAACATATTTTTGACCTCGACCGTACATTAATTATTTCAATACTAGGTAGTATCAATTTTTCATCACTGTCGATAGTCTATCGATGGAGCATTGTCGATAGCCAACACTAGGAGTATCCATTTCAAGACTCCTCAAAATAAACCCCGAGTTGGTTTGTGGAAGTTTTGGCAGGTTTTACTGAGAAACCTGAGATGGTTTTGATATTTCCCTTTACAAGTTGTTTGAGATAACTATTAGAAGAAGGCAGTGAACTTTGAGAATATATTTCATTTTTATTTTTGAATAAATAGCAGAAACGGCAGGCGAAATCCAAGGTTGACGACATCGCTTTAATCACAGTGGTTTCGAGCTACTCAGGACCGGGAACATTGTTGTAATGAAAGAGAGGCCTATACTCATCAGTGGATACTACCGGGATGGTAAGTAGGAACCACAATTTAAGCCGAAGCGTGGCTCCGCCACGTGACCTACTTCATTAAAATTACTATATTAAAGTAAAAAATATTTATTACCAATAAACACTTTAACGGTGGGTTACATTATGCTGGTCCTCACACTAGGCTAGGCTTTTTTTTTTCCTTTATTTAAGGAGCTTTGTCAACAATGGCAATGTCGCTCAGGCTAGGCTTGTCCTTATTTGAGGAACTATCAGAATCTTCTGACATTTAATCGACTGTCCGAATACCCTGCTCAAACCGGCCATTAACGCGTAACGCCTGTGGTCACATCCCGTCAGCTAATAGATTAGTGGTCAGCCCGCCGATTTAATCACCCTGTGATTAAACTCAGGTCAACCAGCTTTCGATCTATTAATAGATGTATTTCCATTCTAGAATCATGTCACCGATACAGTAATAGGGGGATGTTTGACCCATATTTGGTTATCTGGTTATATGGGTCAAATTATAAGGCAAAGAATACAGTCAGTCGAATGCCCTTTTAGTTCGGACCAGATCTAACAGATGGCGCTGGGTGTCTATTATATCGCGCTAGAGTTTCGTCATAGCTGTTTATAAGAATAATAGTGGCCCGCCCTCACTTCGCTTCGGGACAGTAATTCAGAAATGAAAATTATAGATGGCGCTGTGCTCAATTACATCGTGCAAGCGTTTCGTGTTTTCGGTTTACCTATAAGCCTTGTCGTTGTCTATAGAAGTTATCTCTTTATAAACGGTATAGAAGATATTATAATATTCGTTGTAATACAAAATTTGCCTCTTTATGTATAGTATCGACAGATGTTTTCAAACACACTGTGTAGTTTTATACAATGTAATGGATAATATCAGTACAAAAGTGATGTAGCTATGTTTCGTCGAGTGAGTGAGGGTACCGGAGGCCCAATTGGGGGAAAGGGGGTCAAAAGTTCGCAGCGCACTTGTGACTCTACTGGCGTTGCAGGTGTTTATGGGTGGCGGCAGGAGATCCGTCTGTCCGTTTTCCACCTATCACATTAAAAAGACACATTTTATGTTGGATACGGTTTTGGTGTAAAATACTCGTACATTCGTTACATTATGATTTTTACATTCAATAGTGGCGTAAGCCATCTTATACTATCTTCTAACAAATGGCGAATCAAACATTGTTTTTGCACATAATACAAAGGCATATTACAACAAAGCAATTTTTTTTATGTTATAGGTAGCAGACGACCAGGTGGATCACCTGATGGTAAGCAATTGACGCCGCTCATGGACACTTGCAACACCAGTGGAGTTCCAAGTGCTCTGCCACCTTTTATCCCCTTTCCCCCCGGATGGGCCTCCGGTACCCTCACTCACTCGGCGAAACACAGCACAGGGGCTGCTTCACACCGGTTTCCTGTGAAGCAGTGGTATCACTCCGGTCGAGCCGGCCCATTCATGCCGAAGCGTGGCTCTCCCACAGTTAAAAAGCTAGAGAGCAAGAGTGGTGTAAACTGGATTATCTCCTAATGAAGAAGTTTTGGCTTACGCGACGTAAGCCCAGGTGACGTTAAGAAATTCTATAATAATATAGTATAAGTGGAATTATTATGATCTCGCTAGTATATGAACCATGAAGCCCATTTGTGGGAGTCATAAACGCAGTAAAACTGGATGGGATATCTAGAGAATAAAACATTTGTGCCAAATGTACGGACAGTGTTAGAGAAAATGGCGTCTTTTATTTGGCCCTTTGGTAGTTTTTTATAGGATACTTTTTAGTCGGGTTCGGCATCACGGATGTGGGTAAGCATGGATTCTTACTAGTTTTGGATGCGGTATCTTAATAACCGGTGAAGTAGTGTGTACTT
Organism: Cnaphalocrocis medinalis; assembly: GCA_014851415.1. Classification (NCBI taxonomy): domain Eukaryota; kingdom Metazoa; phylum Arthropoda; class Insecta; order Lepidoptera; family Crambidae; genus Cnaphalocrocis; species Cnaphalocrocis medinalis. The sequence continues at coordinate 949,706 of CM026276.1, read as the reverse complement.
TACATCGACGGCCTCAATGGCGCAGTGGCTAATGTGTTCGCCCGGAGCGCGAAAGGTCCCGGTCAAGTAAATTTAGGAAACTACATTTTCTAAGTTGCCTTGTGTCTGGGTGTTTTGGGTTGACGTCCTCAGTTATTAATCGTAACTTGGTACTCATAGTACAAGGGTTGCCCTAGTTTGAGACCAGATTGATTGGTGTGATTGTCTGGCGCATTTATTTTATTTATTAGTGACGGGGTTTCGTGTTGGGCCAAAAAATATTAAGTAGACATTTATGACCACGTCTGTTGTAGCGCAGCCGAAACGTCAAGCAGTAAATACATAATAATGTGCTAAAAAAAACGTCGCATTAATTTCCATCTATAAAAACAATATAGGGGGAGTCCGGGATAGTTGAACCCCCTTTTATACTATGATTAATATTTTTGTATATATTGCGTTATGCTCTTTATTTAACGGATGAATGAATGGCTTAGGGAAACAGGCACACTTTAATATAAAAAAAGTTTTGAAAAGTTAAATAGTTAAAATTGTAATTAACTTTTTTTAAAAATTGGAAAGTGGTTTAACTATCCCTAACCTAATGGGATAGTTGATCAGGGGGGGTGGGATATATGACCATAGATAGGAGATTTGACCACACCTTCTTTTTTGAAGGATAACAATTATAAAATACCCTTTTAAAATTAAAATAGAATTTATTGACTATAATCACCATCAAAAGTTTACATATTAAGCAACTAAGCAAAACAAATACATATAAACGAAATGCACAAAAGTTATTCCTTATGTTACAAACAGTATAAGTAAAATAGATCAACAAACCACTGTACATACACATTAACATAATAATCACGCAACAAAATGACAAAAGTTTCTATATCATAGTATCCCTACACCAACCTGGTTCAAGTATCCCACACCCTACCCGTAGCAAATTTATTTGTGATATCTTAAAATCGACACTTCACAAGAATATACCACTGTACAAATATTTCAACACGTTAATCACACAATACAATAACAATGGTTACTAGATCGTACCTTCATTAATGGTAAAGTAATGATGAAAAACGTTAAGTTAAAAATATTTATCCCGGCACGCAGAAATCACCTTGTTGCCACTAGCAGTCGCGTGTCTCTGTTTTTTCCCAAGATGGCTACTTGTACGTGTTTGGTTGGCGAACGGCAACCGTGAACACGTCTTTGACCGTCGCTGGCGCGAATATTCAAGTTTATATTGGAAGTGGCTCAAGTATCCCATATGAGCAAGTATCCCGGACTCCCCCTAGTTATAATGCAACGCAGTAACAGCAATTTGTATTTTTCTCCGTTTTTTTAAATATATAGATAGATAGATACTCTTTATTGCACAGAAATAGAATACAAGAGTGAAGCAACAGCTATTGACAGTACAATAAGGCGGTCTTATCGCTTGTAGCGATTTCTTCCAGACAACCTTTAGGTAGATGAGAGAAAACAGCGTGTTGGCAATGGGGGTAAATGTTTTTTTTTTATATATTGTTGTTGTCCAGCCTGTTTGTATATTTGTCCTATGTATGTCGTGTGTGCTTAACAAGTAAATGTTTTTTTATCATAATATCTTATCAACGCTATATTATATATAACGCTATTAATTTAAAGAACTATTAAATAAGTATACAACAACCGCGTTTCAACCCTTCCTACCTCCCGGTCCCATTGACCCGACGGTAAAAATAATAAGGCACTTAACCCCTCGCCGTCGTGACCAACCCCAGTCACGCATGCCAATCAAGGTCGCTGCTGAGGACATTTCTTGACCTTTAAGGTCGTTGAGGGTTAGGCTTTACGCGAGGTCGAAATGACTATTTCCGGATTGGAGGAGTTATTTATTTTTAAAATCGAAGATATTATCTGATGGAGAAATTTGTTAAAGCGAACGGTAAAGCATTGACGTTAACTACTTATCCGTATTTTTTTTCGAACTGCAGACCATCAGAATATTGTCAATAAATAAAATAAATAAATTGAGACAACATCACATACATTGTCCTGGTCCCAAACTAAGGTTTTCCCTTGTACTATGGAAACCAGAAACAACGAAGGAACTACAAACACCCAGACCCAACACAAATATATGTTTCATCAACAAATATTTGTGTTGATGCGGGAATCGAACCCGCGACCCTTACGTCTCAACCGGCGCTCAAACCATTGCGCTAAACGGGTCGTCATAATACTTTTTATTTTTGTTCTAATTTTTGGTCTGTATTCGTATTCTTAAACTTGGCTTATGCCAAAAGTGGCCCCTCTGGCAAAATTTTGAGAACAAAAACAGACTATAATGTCGTATTAAATGATAATTGCTTAAATAGTATGAAGGTTTACCGGGATTCCGACAGTCTGCAAATATTTTAAAAAATCTGGTTTAAAATCTATCAATTTCAAAAAGAGTATATTGACATCGCTAGTATGCCTTACCCAATTAATCTTAAGAAGGAAACAAAACTGAAGTTACTATATTTTCGTAACAGCAATTAAAAATAGCACTAATAAAATTTGTTATTTCTGGTTACTAATGTAACCATGGGCGTTCCTCTCCCCTGGATAATGTTGACGTCCCTACTAATTTAACTTATCTAGTAGGTAATTTTATCGATAGAAATGAAAAAGACTCATTCGGGGAGAAAAGGTTCAAAGATTGGCAGCGCACTTGTGCTCTACTGGTGTTGCAGGTGTCTATCGCTTACCATCAGGTAATCCGTCCGCTCATCTGCCCAGAATCTGGTTATTCCCATATATGTAACCCATATAAAAGAAAATAATTTTGCATTTTCAAAATTAGTTGAAACAACCTAACCAACCTTTTGTCCCGTTTGCGTCCCAAGCTGTTGCTTCTTAGTCTAAGGTCCGCGAACTAAAAACAACAGAAATATCAATTTTTATGTGGAATAAAATAACTCTACCCCTTTCTTATCCTTTATCACGCAAGTAATCCATATGAGACGTATCGGACGATTTTTATATTTTCAGGGCGAAGAAACACGTCAAAGCTAGTTATATGACAAGGGTATACCGCCAATATTCAGGGCAGTAGTGAAATTAGTAAAACAGTTCTATTGAACTAGTTCGCCGAGCATAATTATAGTGTCAAAGGAGAGCAACCACGAGAGATCGTTTCATGCAATCAAAGTATGTTGCAATATTTTCAGAGCAATTTGTTCATAACGAATGAAAAAAAATATATATTGCCGTTTACTCTATGGATTTAACGAATGTGATGCTGTGCCGTCGCATCCTATGTAACTGAAACATGGGCTCTCCTCTTGCTATCATCAGTCTGAGGTGAGCCAATATACTAAGCCACTATAAATATATATATATCGTAACAGTTATAGGATATACATTGAAGATTGAAGGCTGGTATCGCAATTGTGACCCCAATCGTGTTCGAAGTGCCTAAGAGCGTTGGTATTCGCATATTAGAATCAAGTAACCCGTCTGCTGGTCTGCTACCTTTCACACAATAAAAACCTTTGGGAACTGAGAATTAAACGCTATTAAAATATTCCTTTTGAGTGAACTATTTTACTCCAATCTAGTTCATAATACTTTACTACCCTCAACTATGGTGAAATATTTAAAGGGTAACTTGCACATTATTTTTATAAGGCCATGTTTATGTTCAGACCTTTACCATGGCATAAATAAAGCCGGCAGAAAGACCAAAAATGTGTAACCATGATTCAGTTGGTCTGGTTCCCCTGTCTAAGGGTTGCAAAGGGCAGACGGCAGTCGCTTCATTGGAGATTTCAAACTTACCAAATAAATACATTAGAATAATATAAATTCCGCATCAGAAATGATGTAATTAGACAGAGAACCAGAGTCACCGACATAGCCCACTGAATTAGTAAGCTGAAGTGACAATGGGCTGGTCACATTAGCCGCAGAACTGACAACCGTTGGAGTCATAAATTCCTTTAGTGGAGACCGCGAATCGGTAAACGTAGTGTTGGACGCCCTGCTACAAGATGGGATGACGACATTTGAAGGTTGGCTGTAGTGAGCTGGATGAGAATGGCCGGAAATCGGGAGCGGTGGCGTGCATTGGGGGGGACAGACCTATGTCCAGCAGTGGACAAGCGTGGGTTGCTGATGATGAATATAAATTCCATCACATCTTATACATTGACCTGACTCCTTACTACCTTAATAGTATAAGCACTTCATCATCATAATTTCAGCCAATAGACGTCATATACATAGATCAGTCCTGTGCCACCCGCATCCAAAGGACTCCCGCGACCTTCACTAGATCGTCGGTCCACCTAATGGGAGTCCTGCCACGGCTGCGGCTTCCTGTACGCGGCGACCACTCAAGGACCTTTCCACCCCAACGGCTGTCTGAGGAGAACCTCGCAATGTGCCCTGACCATTGCCTTTCCACTTAAACCACGCAATTCTTTGGACAATGTCTGCGACCTTAGATCTCATACGAATCTCATCATTTCTGACATGATCACGCAAGGAGAATTCGAGCATAGCCCTCTCCATTGCCCTCTAAGTGACTATTACACCCAGACCCTGATCAAACACAAATGTTCATCATGCGAATGTTTGCCCAGTGATGGGATCGACCGACCCACGACCAATGGCATATGAGGTAGGGTCACTGCCAATGTTGACTTTGACTTTTGAATTTTTTGTCGTAAAGTACACGAATAAAGCCTCTTTAATATGTTAGGTCATCGAAATAAGCAAATAAACAACTTCTTTTTCTTTACAAAATTTATAAAGTACCTAATTCAAATGAACCGCTCCCGATTCCGTACTAAAATAGGATGATTAGTCTTGCGTCACCTAGTAATTATGCAGTTATGTCTGTGAGCAGAGAATACCCGAGGTAAGTGGGGTCGGCTCGATCTCAATTTCTCAATTAGCGTGTCTTTACTTGACGCCTCAAGTTCTTGCCAAGGATCTAAAAATGTAAATGGAAAGGACTTTCTTAAATCAACCCAGTCGTTCTAACCGTGAGAGAGCCACGCTTCGTCATGAATAGGTCTGCTCGACCGGAGTGACCACGGTGTCATAGTAGACCGGCGTGAAGCGGCTGCCGTGCGCTATGTTTCGTCTAATAAAGAGTTACTAGAGGCCCAAATGTGGGAAAGGGAGTTAAATGTTGGCGGCGCACTAATGATTCTACTGGTGTTGCAGGTGTCTATGGGCGCCGGCCATCGTTTACCATCAAGTGGTCTGTCTGCTCGTCTACCACCTATATACTTACTACATTGGCTCAGCGATCCAAGGCTTCCGACTTCAAGCACGTTTAATGCTTTAAGGCCCTTGGCAACTTCGTCCCTCCAGCCACTTGTTGTCCAATCAAACCACCAAAAACCAAATTGTTCTGATAGCTATGAAACTGTCATTGTGGAATCAACTTCTCGCAGCCGTATTCCGAACTTCAAGAAACGAACCTACCTAAAAGGCCGGCAACGCATCCGCACTCCTTCTGGTGTAGCTGATGTGTATGAGAGATGATGTTTACCAACCATCAGATGACCCGCTTCCTCTTCCTATTTCATAAAAACAATTAAAAAAATGCCTCATCCATTTTTAAACATCACATCTTCGTTGGGCCACTTAATTATGGGTATATGGAGATAGAATAATTATTTTCACTCTCGACGCCCGAGAACGCTACAATTATTTCTTTTCCCTTGTCATTATATTTTCCGCCACCAGGTGGCGTCTCCGTCGCGCTTGGAGATGGAATAATTTACTTTATATTTTAATTTAGAAAGGGTGTGATGTTATTTAATTTCATGGTACACTGTTAAGAGTTAAGAGAAGGTTAAATGTTGAGTTACTGGGTTGTGACTTTTAGCGGCAAAAGGTTTAAGATGTTTTTATTACTTCAAAAACATACTTATGTGAGATTTTTTTAAGTGATTGGTGAGAGACGAACAGACGGATCACCTGTTGGGATTGCCACCGCCCAATAGATACCTGCTACACCAGTGGACTCAGAAGTGCGCTGCCAGCGCTGCCAACTTTGCACCCCCTTTTCCCCCCAATTAATCACCCGATATCGACTCACTCGAAACAGCGCAGGCGTTGCTTTACGCCAGGTCTTCTGTGAGGACGTGGTATCACTCCGGTCGAGCCGGCTCATTCATGCCGAAGCGTGGATTTCCCACTAATCAGTAAATCTTTAACCATTTCTTTTTAAAACACAGTCATATATCCTGCCGTGAACTGCATTGATGATGATGATTAATTCATCAAGCATTTATTGAGCTGAGAAAATCTACGATTTGGCAATGACATTAGTAAATCAAAACTTCAAATACCCAGGGGACAATAATCTGTATTCCGATAGCAATTGTGGTTATATTTGCAAATGAAAACATCGATGCACTGTGATTACCTATTCTACGCTGCAAATCGTTGCAGTTTGAATTCATGGCTGGTAGGGATGCAACACTACTACCATAGATTTTTTTTGAAATCACATTATCTTGTTCTATCTATACTTTTTATAAAAAGGTACCTCAGACAAGGGTATTATAGGATTACCGAAAAAGCGAATAACATTCGCGACGTAAACGGCACCCAGCGCCATCTAACTGTGGGAGAGTCATGCTTCGGCATGAATGGGCCGGCTCGACCGGAGTGATACCACTGCCTCACGGAAAACCGGCGTGAAGCAGCTCCTGTGCTGTGTTTCGCCGAGTGAGTGAGGGTACCGGAGGCCCATCGGGGGGGAAGGGGATAAAAGGTTAGCAGCGCACTTGTGACTCCACTGGTGTTGCATGTGTCCATGGGCGGCGGCAATTGCTTACCATCAGGTGATCCGCCTGCTCGTCTGCTACCTATCACATAAAAAAAATCTACTGGTTCATATTGAAACTAATGTCCCGAAATGACCACTAGTTTTACCATAAACCAATAGACCAACGCTGGCTATATATCGAAGGCTGGCTGGTGTAGGCTGGATGAGAGTGGCCGAAAATTGGGAGCGGTGGCGTGCATTAGGGGAGACCTATGTCCAACAGGGGACGAGTGTAGGTTGCTGATGATGATTTGTAAGTGCTGTGTACAAGCCTATGCAAATAAAGAATATTTTGACGTTGACTTCAAAACTTGGCATTATAGCAGTATCTCGTATTAATTTATTACTAGTATGCATTTATGTATTTATTATGATGTATTTATCTTATTACCTACATAAAAGATCTGCACTTACCCCTTGTTAATTCACTGCATTTCTCTACCCAAAGGTTGTCTGGAAGAGATCGCTATTAGCGATAAGGCCGCCGATATTGTATTTGTAAATTACTATTAGCATTAAGTTCTGTAATGTGTTGTGCAATAAAGAGTATCTATCTATCTTGTTCCTTTTTGAAATCCAAACGGCATCTGCCATCCCTAGCTGTCATTTACCGTCCCAATGTTTGCTCAAAGCGCTCATCAGCGTATTGACCCGTCAACGCACCGGCACGGCATTTGATCGACACACGATAAACCGGTCAAATACAGCATCAATTCGACGAATGTTTGATGACAGTTTGCAATCACTCCAATACGCAGAGATCAGATTCATAAGGATGTAGGATTTTGAACTTCTTGATTTCAATACATTTTTTATGTGATAGGTGGCGCTCCTCTGTCACTGAAGTTTTGTGCAATACAGTTTTAAATAAATAAATTCACTGTTATAAGATCAATTAGTCGATCGAATTGATTTTTTTTTTCTTTTTTTTTATGAGATAGGGGGCAGACGAACAGACGGTTCACCTGATGGTAAGTGATTACCGCCGCCCATGGACACCCGCAGCACCAGAGGAGTCGCAAATGCGCTGCCGACCTTTTAAGAAGGAATACGCTCGCTTTTTGAAGATTTGTGGGTCGTGTCGGTTCGGAAATACCGCTGGTGACAGTTCATTCCATAGTTTTGTAATTCGAGGCAGAAAGTTTCTTGAGAAACGCACAGTTGAAGATTGCCAAGCATCTAAATGATGTAGATTCTCGAAGGTTGGTAGATCAGCGCAGTTGTGTGATAGGAGGCAGACAAACAGGATGGATCACCTAATGGTTTTTTTTTTTTTTTTTTTTTTTTATGTGATAGTTAGCAGACGAGCAGGCGGATCACCTGATGGTAAGCAAGCAATTGCCGCCGCCCCTGGACACATGCAACACCAGTGGAGTCACAAGTGCGCTGCTAACCTTTTATCCCCTTCCCACCCGATGGGCCTCACTGGATGGATGGGATGGATGGATGGATGGGATGGGATGGGATGGTAAGCGATTACGGCCACCCATAGACACCTGCAACACCAGTTTCTTTTTTGTGGTCAAAAGTGCGCTGCCAACCTTCTTTTGAAATTTGAACAATTTTACTAAATGAAAAACGTTTTTTTTTATTTTTACAAAATTTTTCGTAAGTCAGTTTTTTTCCTGTTAAATGTAATTTTAAAATTTGTTTCAATCGATGGGTGCCGATTACCTCGCGCATATGTTTTGTTTACCTATATAGGTATTTCTACCTAACGTCATCGTAATTTTTAGAATTTACAGTTATATAAATTGAGTTTTAAGGCGCTTATCATCATTCAAACGTACTATACCGATAACATCTAAAAGCAATGAAGTTCCCAACACTCATTAAAATGCGAGCATCTAATCACATCCCATTTACGTTTCGGAACCACCGCTACAGTATAAATATCTCCAGTATTCTATTATATATATCGAAGAGATCCGTAGATAAACGAAATCCTCCTCTTGGCCTTTCGGTACCCTCACTCACTCGACTGCTTCACATCGGTCTTTTATGAGGACGTGGTATCACCAAGATAAAGCCACCTCATTATCAATACGGGGCTCTCCAAAGGGTTGACGATTGGTATACAAGATGGCGGTAAACTTCTCGTCAGGAAGCTGGGGGTCTACTCCGCCACGATGTCGATTTATTCGTAACGATACGACAATGGTTCGAATTATTCGCACATACCCCACTATAAGAAATTATCGTAAGTATAGACAATTTACTTTCATTTTATTCGGATGTAACGATACTCTTTAGGAATGTTCGTCGATTGACGTCTGTGAAGTTGTCAAATAATCGTTTGTTAGAGTAGGGTTTTTGTAAGAACTGTCAAGGTAATATCGTTCGTAGATTCGTATCAACGACAGTCGATACGATGGCACTTATAGTAGGCTCCGACACGATTATTGGCACGATATATCGTTTATCGTTTGGCGGACTAGACCCCTTGGATGTCTTTACTCTGTGATACCGCTGATCTCAACTCTGCACCGTTTAATGACATAACCCTTTATTAGCAGCTATTCGACCAAACTTATAATTGGCCAAGATAATTGATTAGACTGCCGAAGTTTTTGCTAGTCTGCTCCGTAGAGTTGGAATAATTTCTCTTTGTGGTACGTGCTTGGGTTAGCCAAAATTTAAACAAATAACCCCTGACCGGATGGCGCATTTGGAAGTGACCCTGCCTCATACGCCAAAGGTCGTGGGTTCGATCCCCACCCTGGACAAACATTCGTGTGATGAACACTTGTATTTGTTCAATGTCTGCGTGTTAATATTATATTTAAGTATTATTTTGTGACTAGTGGCCCGTACTCTCTTCGCTTCGGGACCATAATTCAGAAATGGACCAATAGATGGCGTTGTGTCCAATTATATCGCGCAAGCGTTTCGTGTTTTCGGTTTACCTATAAGCCTTGTCGTTGTCTACAGAAGTTGTGTCTTTATAAATAGTATAGATAGAAGAAGAAGATATAAATTCTATTATCCATTGGGGTCAATGTGGGAGAATGAGGGTTAAGGGTTGGCAGCGCACTTGTGTTGCAGGTGTTTATGAGCGGCAGCAATCGCTTACCATCAGGTGATTCGTCTGTTCGTCTGCCACCTATCACACAACCGCGCTGTGCTACTTACCAACCTTCGAGAATCTATTCGATCGACTGATTGATCTTATAATAGTGAATTTATTTATTTAAAAGTATATTGCACAAAACTTCGTATATTAGGCTAACTTAATGCCAAGAGGCATTCTCTACCAGCCAACCTTTGAATCAAGCAGAAAGGACAAACAAAGGTGCTACGAAAAGAGGACTTCAAGTTATTAATGCATTCCACAGATTATTTATTTAAATGGTAACAATTTTAATCTTCAACATTTTAGTTCTTTCAAACTATTAAGTCTGTACTACCCTTTATCTAACGAGAAAACAATTCTTGAATCTACACCATTTTGAAAGTACCTAGTCTTTCACGACTAAGCGGTCGTTTTCTTATCTTAGTAATTCGCGTTTAGCATCGCAATTTGGTTTTAAAGCCATTTGATAAGACTGGTTCTAACTGTCTTTAAAGGATTGAAAGCCAATATACTCATACTAAACGTATAATGGCCAGCCTTCACTTCGTATCAGGACATTAATTTTACACTGTACTCATAGATGGCGCTGTACTCATTGATTAGATTTTTTGGTTAAGTCTTGTCGTTCTTTATGGAATTTAAATATAAGGTATAGTATCCGAAATTCACTAAATGTCCGACTGTTACACTTATTAATCTTACATTTATTAATTGTTCAAAGGTTATTTTACACGATAGGTAAAAATAAAAAATAAATAAATTGCAAACTCCTTCAGAAAGACTTGATGTTTTCATAAAAAAGCCGAAAAACAGAAAAGAAAAACTTAACGACCATTTTTGATTCCTTAGTTTAGGCAGTTTAAGTATGTACTTAATTGTACATAATTAATTTAAAAGTCGGCATCAAATCAGCTGTGCTGTCATTCAGTGCAGCTAATTTGATGCAAAAAAAGGAGGCAAAGCTAATCTTAAAAAGCAAGTCTCTCACCAAGAATCCTTTTTTTATTCGCGTAGCTACGACGACCGCGACAGAGCAAATTCATCGTATTTCCAACCATCTCAAAACTCAGCCTATCCACAAATACAACTTACGGCCTCCCGTACCGTCACCGTAATATTATAATTTATTACGGTACAACAGTCGAGATTACTTCGTCGGGATTTATGTACGAACTCTGTTATGTCCGAGATATGGCGTGCTAAAACATGTTTGGCAGATTTTATGGGACTGTTTGTTAGTTTTGGAGTAATGGACAGACAATAAAGGGTTGTTTGTATTATTGTCTGTTCGTTATCGTTTGCGAATTTGATCGATTGGCCTTGTGTACGGCATTGGTTTTTTTTTATACTAGAGGCGGCAAACGAGTAAGCGGGCACCTGCTGGTAAGTAATCACCGCTGCCCATGAACATCTGCGAGACCAGAGAGGTCGCTGATGCATTGCCAGCCTTTTAAGAAGGAGTACGCTTGTTTCTTGAAGGTCCCTAAGTCATAGCAGGAAATACTGCCGCAGCTAAACTATTCCACAAGACTGAGGTTCGTGGGAGAAAATTCCTCGAAAAACGCACAGTGCTAGATCACCAACCATCAAGATGATGAGGATGAAATGACAGCCGCTTGCGTGTGGTTCGATTTAAGAATTCAGCCGCAGGAAGTAGATCAAACAATTTCTCAGAGAGGTATGTTATGCACACTATTTATAATAACAAATACGTGCCTACATATTTTAATTGGAAGAACCACGCATCGGCATGAATGGGCCTTACCAACCCACCGCAGCCTTATTGTACTATTTATCGCTGTTGTTTCACTCATGTATCATTATTATATTTTTGTATGTGTGTATGTCATTATATTTTTGTGCATATTATTTATCTCTCTATGTATCTATAGATCGGCTCGACCAGAGTGTTGCCCACGGTCTTACCGGCGTGAAGAAGCGCCTAGGTTGTGTTTCGTCAAGGGATGGAGGGTACCGGAGGCCTAATTGGGGGGAAAGGGGCTAAAAGGTTGGCGGCGCCTTTGTGGCTCTACTGATGTTGCAGGTGTCTATCATATATAATACTTTTTTAAAGAAGAAGTTCCTTAAGTGCGCTTGGGTTTCGTGGCCTGTCCAGATAGTATGACGATATCTTACATAAGTGTAAAACTTTTTCACTAGGCTAAAGTTTTCGGAAGCTTCTTTTTACACGAAAATTGCGATATACTCGTCTTTTTAATTTGAATAACATTAAGTTTACCTGAGTATTTGCCACAACAAATTTTCTTAACATTGTTCGGAATTATAGCAAACTTTTGCTTGTATTTTCACAGTATGAAAATATTCAGCAGCAAGAAATAAAGTCATTTTAGTGATGACAATTATTTGGAGTTTATTCATAAGTATACGCCATGTTGGTAATCATAAACTTGAGGTCTCGGGTTCAATCCCTGGGTCGAGCAATAGTACCTATGCTTCAAATTTTTTGAACATATCTCGGGTTTGTGATCACCGATCCGCATTAGACAAGTGTGGTGATTAAGCCTACACCATCATAGTGCGGCTGTCTGGTAATAACAATGAAGCGACTGCCGTCTGACCTTCGCTTCTTGAATGAAAACTGATAGATTTTCTATTTAGCTAAACCATTTACTGTTGTACTGTGGTAATTTAAAGTAAGCCCGCCCAAAGTTTGTCAACCCACAAGCCTTTTATAATAAGAATACTCGTACCTTCCCTTTATTAAAACATCAAAGGTTTCAAAATGTTTCGTTTTTGATGAAGTTATCAAAACTTCGAGAGAATTTGTCGAAGATAAAATTTGTGGTGGAAAATAACTTTGTTGATAAATTAATTAATTGTGTCTAACTTTTGTATTGAAATTAATTGTATTAAAGTAGATATGAACATTTTAATGAGAGTTTGACTTGCAATAATACCTATCTTCTATACTATTTATAAAGACATAACTTCTGGTAGACAACGACAAGGCTTATAGGTAAACCGAAAACACGAAACGCTTGCGCGATGTAATTGGACACAGCGCCATCTACTGGTTCATTTCTGAATTACGGTCCCGAAGCGAAGTGAGGGTGGGCTACTAGTTATTTATAAACAGATAACTTCTGGAGAAAATCACAAGGCTTCTATAATATATACAAGCGTGTTACGAAACGCTCTGGTCTAATATAATCTACACCCAGCGCCATCTTTTGGCCAAAAATGTAACTATTAATATATAGCAAAACTGTGTCACGAAAAAGTTTAGGGCTTCGCGGAAGACCGGCGTGAAGCAGCGCCTGCGCTGTCTTTCGCCAAGTGAGTGAGGGTACCGGAGGCCCAATTGGAGGGAAAGGGGGTTAAATGTTGTGACGCACTTGTGACTCTACTGGTGTTGCAGGTGTCTAAGGGCGGCGGTAATCGCTTACCATCAGGTGATCCGTCTGCTCGTCTGCCACCTAAAAAAATGTCTTTTGCGTCGTGAAACTTGACCTCCGCTCGAATAAAATGCACATCAATTTTCATCGTAAACGAGGTAACGAGATGATTTCATTTAATCCAATGGAGCTAGCCATCTGTGGTTGTACGATGTCTCTATAAAAGCTGGATGTCTATACAATTGGGATTTTAAGGGAGAAGTTGAAAGCGGGTAAGTTATGTATAAATGTATTTTCTTCTTATGATACATATACTGAAATAAAGTTTATTTTATTTATTTTATTTTATTATTATCTTATAAGTCTACTAGCGGCCGCCCGCGACTTCGTACGCGTGGAGTGAGTTATTGACACTTACCGTCATATTTTGGACAATCCACACAATATATTTTTATAAATTGTAGCCTATGTGTTATTCTGATGTATAAGCTATATTGTGGTAAAGTTTCATTCAAATCCATTCAGTAGTTTTTACGTGAAAGAGTAACAAGCATCCATACTTACAAACTTTCGCCTTTATAATAGTAGTAGGATTTGTGTTTCCTCTGTTGTCTGATAAACATATTATTATGTATCACAAGTGTTTCAGCTACTAGTCAGCTCAATTTATGAGATGTTGTGCGAGTTTATTTATTTGATTTTGGCCAATGTTTTCTTATTTAGTTATAAACTACTTTTATCTTGCCCTTACTTCGTTTCAGAACATGATTTTGCTATTAGTTCTAAACTTGTATGGCTGTTTTGCTTTTTTGGTTTGTATATAAGATTTGTCTATGTCTACAGAATGTATCTCCTTATCAATAGAACAGACACAGGTTTTCTCACAATTCAAGGAATGGATGAAAGAATGGACGAATGAAAAAATATGTGAAAGTATGATAACGTCAGTGAAATTTTGACAGTGCGTAAGTAATTTTTTGGCGGTTTATACATTTTGATACCATTCGTTGAAGATTTGCCGCGTGCTTCTTTCCGACCAATCAGAAAGGAGATAGCTAGCCAATCTATACTATTTATAAAGAGATAACTTCTATAGACAACGACAAGGCTTATAGGTAAACCGAAAACACGAAACGCTTGCGCGATGTAATTGAGGACAGCGCCATCTATTTGTTCATTTCTGAATTACGATCCCGAAGCGAAGTGAGGGTGGGCCACTTATATGATAAAAGTTCTCCGCTTGTAACTTCTCCCACAAGCTACCAACTACCGGGGAAGCCGCTCGTTTTGCACCAATCCCCTGATTTCCCTGGAGCGGGCTGTGTCGCGGGACGAATCGATTCTGTTCACATTTATTTATTTGTTCCATTTGTGACGGACTGGCTAATAAAGCTTGTCTTCTTTTTTGAGGAAAACGTCAAATTCTACGCTACACAATTATGTTTTTTAAGTAATGAGAAAAATAATGTATGGAATGAAAAAAAAAGCAATTGTTTTGTTAATCTGAAAATATATCGTGACTCTCTTTCTCTTTCATCTCAATGTGAAATTCCCGTTTGAGTCCACGCATAGACTATGATTCTAGATTTGAGGAGTCTGGTTATTACAATAAAGCGTCTATTTAATAAGCGTCTATTTAATTATAGGTTAATATATGAGAAACCAGACCAACTTAATCATGGTTACACTTTTTAGGAACTATCCAATACCGCCGAACTAGTAGTTAAGCACATACGCTCAGAGAAAGAGAAGGATTCAACTGACGGCGTCTATTAACATGTAAAACGGCGTCAGGACGATTTTACTGATTATTTTCCGATCTTTACTTTTAAAATAATTAGAACAACATTGAAACACACTTGCCTATGTTATACCTCTTCTAACGTGTTCCAAGCCAGTTCCCAATCTAAAGCATTCAGGTTATTGAAGTAGAAACCCCAGTGTTCTTAGCCAAACATTCTATTTGCGTTCAAAACATACTGCGCTAACGTGCCGCGCAAACTTTGACTACGAACTTGCTACGAGCTACGAAGTTTGCTACGGAAACTACGGTGGGCGAGAAGATAAATAAAATCCTCCAATCGATATTCGCCAACCAATCGTAACAATCAGCCATGTACGCAGGATATACAGGGTGTATCTGTGAACATTTATATCCCTTTAACCACGTGTTCTATCAACCATTCTAAACAATATATATAGCACTTGGACACCAAAACAGTACAAATAAAGCATTTTAAAGTGATATAGCTTTATTGATTTTATCGACGTGGATTTGACATTATCGATCTTGACCTACTAATATTAAAGTTTAAAGGACAAATTATTCCATGTTGCGTTGTGTAGAGGACTTTGTGGTGAAAATTTTCACCCGTCCAATGAATCATCTACTCGTCTGCCACCTGTTACATAAAAAATACTATTCTTAGTTATATTCTAACTCGAACATGACCGAAAAAATTTGGCCTAAAATCTAAAAATATTTTTGCGTTTTTATTATTGCCTAGTTCGTTTTGAATACATTCGAAGTGCGTGATTATTTACGATCGTCCTATATTGTTTTAATAGGGTTGTCACATTATTACAAATACAAAATAGAACTTTTAAATACTTTAAAAATCAATACTGTAAAGGCTTTAACACGTCGACAGCCCATGCATAAATGTGATGCACAACTAAAGCAAAAATGCATCACATGTGATACACAAATGATTTTTTTTTACGTGATAGGTAGCAGACGAGCAAGCAGATCACCTGATGCTAAGCAATTGCCGTCGCTCATGGACACTTGCAACACCAGTGGAGTTACAAGTGCGCTGCCAACCTTTTATCCCCTTCCCCCCCGTGTGGGCCTCCGGTACCCTCAATCACTCGGCAAAACACAGCACAGGGGCTGCTTCACGCTGGTTTTCTGTGAGGCAGTGGTATCACTCCGGTTGAGCCAGCCCATTCATGCCGAAGCGTGGCTCTCCCACAGCTACACACACACCCACAGAAAACACAGAAAACACAAATACTTGCTCGATGCAATCAACGCCCGGCGCCATCTGTTGGTAGCGAGTGGAACTACAGTCCCAAAATGAAGTGAGAGCGGGCCGCTAGTAAATAAATAAAATGATCGCAACCTAATGATCTAAAACGTGAATATTTTAACAGCTCAATAAGCCAACCAATTAAAATGCTAATTGAACTAAACCTATCAAAGCGCTGTGCATTATTAAATCTATCATATCTGATAGAAAATTGATTGTTCTATTAATTAAGCATCCCGTAATGAGATATTTTTATGTTAGGGACCTTGACCATTGGATGGATGAAATGATTATACTGATTTTTTTTATGGGATAGGTGGCAGACGAGCAGACGGATTACTTGATGGTAAGCGATAGTCGCCGCCCATAGACCCCTCCATCACCCGTAGAGTCACAAGTGTGCTGCCAACTTTTAACCCTCTTTCCCCCCATTTGGGCCTCCAGTGCCCTCACTTACTCGACGAAACACAGGGTAGGCGCTGCTTCAAGCCAGTCTTCTGTGAGGACCGGCGTATCACATTGGTGGAGCCGGCCCATTCATGCCGAAGCGTGGCTCTCCCACGGTCCAATGATGAACCAATATTAATTTATTTGAATTAATGAATATGATTTTTATTGCACACAAAACAGAGGTATAAAAGTAAAGTAAAAAAGTATCAGCCTATATACTATCCCACTGCAGAGCAAAGGCCTCTATCATAGAAATCAAGTCATCGCTACTATGATGGGATTAGGCTTAATCACCACGCTTGCCAAATGCGGATTGGTGATCACAAAACCGACCTATGTTCGTAAAATTCGAAACATATTTTTTTGCTCGAACCGGGATTTCAAACTGGGACCCCGAGATTACGGCCCGGTTCTTAAATCACTAGACCCGCGGTCGTCAAACTGCGGCCCGCGGGCCGCATGCGGCCTGTAGACGTTATGTGTGCGGCCCGCGATATAGTCGATTTATTTAATTACTAGTCAACTACATATTCGTAATTATCAGAAATCAGTTTAGTTGTTTTTGAGTAGAGAAGTAATAGACATACATTTTTGCATTTATATGAATAGTGTGGACTACTATGGATAAGTACCTATGCAAAAGCTCTTGAAACGCATATACTGCGTTCCGGGCCCTGATGTTCATATTGATATGTGGCCCTTGAAGAGTAAAGTGTGACGACCGCTGCACTAGACCAACGGGGCGTTAAAAAACTATTAATTATTTGCCTTTTAAATTTCTCAAAGTAAGTTACAACCCTAGCTAACCCTACATAGGTCAATACCCCAGGATTGAAGCGACCCCAGCTTATCAATAAGCATCTCTCTTAGTTTATTGAGGCCGGTATCGCGGTTCGATTCCGGGTCTCGTTAAGGCACTTATTGATGTAATCGTGGAGGAAATGTTCTGTTTCCTGACTTATTTTTAGGTGACACAGATTTGGCATTTGTTCTTGAAGAAAATGTGTACGTCTTAGAAAGAAAGGAATTTGGGCTTTAAGCTGCTGGAATTAGAGTTTAGGATTTTATTGGGTACAAATAAAGCTACAATGGTTTTTTTATTTCACATTTTATGATGTTTCAACGATATATGAACAACTTCAATTCAATCTCACTTCTTACTATCAAACACATTATGTGTTAAATATCAAGACATTTGGCAGGTTGTGAAAACCTGATGTGTGGCTGACTGTACAAACGATGTATTTTGATGAACGCTATTATTCCGATTTTAATTCATTAAATAATGTAATGCGAATATGTTAAAAACTGTATAAAATGATTTCAAAGATTTGTGATTACTGCAACTTGCAATACAAAAACGGTTACCTATCTTAAATTCGAATTTTTAAGTACGAATTTCACTATAGCGAAAACGTTTCGCCACATTTTTGTTTTCCACATTTTCATTTGACCGAAAAAAAACGATTGCCATAGCTGATATTCCGAATCTATCCGTTTTAAAATAATCACTCAACCTTTGATAGATAAACAATATTTTAGAACAAATTAGTTTCCAGAAAATCGTTTTATCTATGTTATTAACAGACAAATAGTTTATATAACAATTACATATCATAAGTGTATTTTAGTTATAATCTTCATATTATTCTGACAAGTTATGTGACTCAGGTGAATCATGCATGCAGCATTCAAGCATGCATGCAGAATTCAGAAGGCATGCAGCATGCATGCATGCAGGCATGCACCAGGCAGCATGCAGGGCAGGCAACCAGGCAGGCATGCAGGCATGCATGCAGCATGCATTTTTTCTGTCACTGCTCCGGCGCTGCAAGGCTTCGGCGGTCCCACCGAGCTTATCGTCGCAGATGATTCTCGCTCGTCACCGCAGCCTCGGCTTATTGGCCGGCTCGCCGGCCAGCCTCACCGCGGTGGCGAGCAAAACCACCTGCTCCTCAGCTCGCGGGCCCCTCGCCCTTCCGCGCCTACGCGGGTTTGAATTACACTCTAGGGGTAGGGCAGACAAGACTACGTGGAGTCGGTTTTGCAGCGATTCGCTTCTGTCAATACCTTTTGTAGCGCAAAATCAAAACACTAAATAAACCTATTTCTCGTTTGCAATAATAGGAGAAAGGTTACTTCGACCTTTAATATGTCTAGAATAAAAAAACATTGTAAGTAATACATCTGTAAAATGAAAAAAGAGCTATTGAAAATCGGCTATTAGTTTTTCTGGAAAATGAAACATATGTAAAATAAATTTATTGCATACAATATTTTGTCAAAAAATATATCTTCGATTCAAAACTTCGATGTACCGTTTTCGAAGTTATGAAATTCGAATAATGAAGTTTCGAAAGTAAGATAGGTTACCATACAAAACACTTGTTCTAAAAAGTAACAAAATTAATACAGGATGTATCTGTGAACATTTTTTTTTATAGGATATGGGGCAGACGAGCAGTCGGATCACCTGATGTTAAGCGATTACCGTCGCCCATGAACACCTGCAACTCCAGGGGCTTCACATGTGCGCTGCCGGCCTTTCAGAGCGAGATATGCCCTTTTCTTGAAAGTTTGTAGGTCGTAGTGGTCCGGAAATACCGCAGGTGGTAGTTCGTTCCATATTTGCGTCATACGCGGCAGAAAGTTCCTGGCAAAGCGCACAGTAGTGGACTGCCAGCCATCCAGATGAAATGGATGGAACTGCTGCCGCGTGGAACGATGTCGGAGCGAGGGCGGCAGGAATCAAACTGAACATTAATATCCCTTTAAATACGCGTTCTACCGACCGAAATTTGCAAAAAAATAATGTCAACTTTTTCTACAAAAGTCATTCATATGCCATGGGAAGTCGAAAAAAATTGCGACGAATTTCGAAGAGTCATTGAACAAATGTTGATCAAAATTATTGGCAGAACGCGTAGTACACAAGGTGTACTATTATGTATTCTGTGACAAGGTTATAAAGTTCACAAATACGTCCTTGTATTGTTAAAGAGAAATCAAACATAATCATAGCTAACGTAAGACTTTAATTGGCTGCAGCTTGATCTGACAACCTCGTGTCTGAAGGCCGTTCAAATTGCCGTTTATCAAAGCGAACTGAAGTAGATCTATGTATGTGTGATAGACGCTTTGATCTGTCTACTAAGGATATAATACGAACATAACTCATCAATCATAGATCTAGAAAGATCTACCATAGACAGGGTGAACGCGTTAAAAGTGTAGACGCCTATAATTGCTCAATTCATAAAAGAGCGCTATTTGGCACTTCTGGAATTTAAAGCCAATGGGGGCTAGCGCGTGTGGAAAATCCGTTAGATGGCGTACGCGTGGACTCTTCAGTCCAACTTCAACGTCATTGGTCGTTTATTGTCATTTTGACATCTCACATCAAAAATAACCAATCACCGTGTAGTTGGACCTCAGTCTACATGCACGCCATCTAACGGATTTTCCACACGGGGTAGCCCCCATTACTATGGATTACAAAATATTATTTTATTTTGTTTTCAACCGTTTAGATGTAGGAAAGCCAGGCTTTGACGTGAATGGGACGTCTCAACCGGAGTGATTTACAGACGGCACGGCTTTACAGACGAGCAAACGGATCACCTGATGTAAGCGATTGCCACCATTACAATTCTTTCATCTCCCTCCAAGTGGGCCTCCAGTACCCTCACTTACTCAACACAGCGCAGGCGCTGCTTCACGCCGGTGCTCTTTGAGGCCGTGGTATTACTCCGATCAAGCTCCACCCATTCATGCCGAAGCGCAGCTTTCAGTGAATTAATGTGCAATAAACTTAACACAAATCTGTACTCAATTACTCTCCCCCTCTAATATACCAACTCATTAGTCCGTTAATTGAGCCCCAGAACAAGAACAACGGATAATTGCCAATGAC